>PVHP010005526.1:0-64948 GCA_004024765.1 Zapus hudsonius
GACCCTTTCCCCAAATAGCAACCCATCCACAAATTGTGGGCTGGGTCTTTGGGTAGGGAAGGAGCCATACAGAGGCATGTGGGGTCACAGCGCCCGCCCGCCCGTCTGAAAGAATCCTTGCTCAATTTCAATGAAACAAGGCATGGAAAGCTGCTTGCTCCAGAGCTGTGTCCCCACCCCACTTCTCCATCCGCAGGGGTCATCCTCACAGGGGTTTAACACCAAGAATTTGCAACAATGTGTGGTGAGGGGTTGGTTCTCCCATCGCCCTGGGAGCTCAGAGCCATCCCACACCTCCTCTGACAGCTCCCAGGGGACTCCTGCAAAACAAAGATGACCTTTGAGACCTCTTCCCTTCCCTGACTTCCCTGGTTGAGATGCACCTGTCAGCATGACTTTGAGGGGCTTGAGTAAGGTGTTGTTGGGGGAAGAGGGGAAGAGAAATAAGCAGATGAGAAGTCAGTTTCGAGCTGGCCCACCCCTGCTGCCTTTCTGAGGGGTGCTCATGGCCTTGATCTGCATTCTGGCTTCTCCAGACTCTCTTGCCTCTTGGTCCCCAGGTTCCTCTGTCCCTAGGGTCCTGTGTACCTCTGTCTCTGGTCTCTATGCCCTTCCTCCCACTTTTTTCCCACACTCCATCCCCTCGTAATGACAGATCGATGGTAATTGCTTAAGTGCAGCTGTTCAATTCTCAGGCTGTTGAGAGAGAACTTAATGTCCAAAGAAGTCCCCAAAGAACCACACTCTGTTTGAATTATGTAAAGGTGAGCGGAGAAGGGTGAATTTCATATGCAGAAATTCTTTCTGGCATTAAAGTTTCATGGGAAAAAACTGAACCCTTGGACTCTGATTTCTGGTCAAAGCTTATCTTCTTTCATTCAGCACACATTTATTGAACTTTTATTATGTACAAGACCACAGGCTTGGTGCCGTAGGGAGAAAAGAAAGATTAATTAATCAGTTGCAGACCTTTTCTGCAGGCTCCCCACCCCCATGTACCTGCACATGGGACTAATCGTATAGACTGAGATGAAACCTCACCCAGATGGACTTTATGTCTTCCTCCCTCGCTCCCTCCCTCCCTCCATTCACCCAGCACTTGTTTATGGGGTGCCTCTACATGAGCCAGAGTCTGTGACAGGCACCTGAATTCCTGAGCTGAGGGTAGAGCAAGATGGCTATTGGAAGCAGGAAGTGATCAAGTTCAGGAACGTGGTCCTGGAAAGGAAGTGATTCTTAAGATGGGTCTCAAAGGGCAAATAGAATTTGGGTGGAATGCACACACACACACACACACACAGTGCACATATATACACATGCACATACAAACATACACTCACATATACACATACACACAGCACACACATACACACACATAGCACACACCCACATGCACACACATACACACACAGCACACACATACACACACATACACACATGTACCACACACATACACACAGAGCACACACACATAAACACACATACACATACACATACGCACATATACATATACACACATGCACATACAAACATATACTCACATCTACACATACACACAGCACACATATAGCACACACCCACATGCACACACATACACACACAGCACACACATACACACACATACACACATGTAGCACACACATACACATAGAGCACACACACATAAACACACACATACACATACATGCACACACATACACACATATCACACACATGAAGTAAAGCAGCCACACCTCCAATCCCATTTCCTTTTCTTCATAATTTGCGTTCCAGGGAGAAGGTCAAGCCTAGCTGGCTTGGGAGTCTCACCCTCACAAGCTTTCTCCTCCTGGACGACTCCTCTCTGCTTCACATTGACCGGTTATCAACCTCATGTTCCTGAT
The DNA here is from genome assembly GCA_004024765.1 of Zapus hudsonius. Taxonomy (NCBI): domain Eukaryota; kingdom Metazoa; phylum Chordata; class Mammalia; order Rodentia; family Dipodidae; genus Zapus; species Zapus hudsonius. The sequence continues at coordinate 1,884 of PVHP010005526.1, forward strand.
TTTCACAAGAGGCGCTTAATGACTCAATTTTCTGTGGCTATAATAGATTACCTGATGCTGGAAACTCATAAAGAAACGAGGTTTGGGGCTCGAGAGATGGCTCATTGGTTAAGGTGCTTGGCCTTCAAAGCCTAAGGACCAGGGTTCAATTCCCCAGGATCCATGTAAAGATAGATGTACATCTGGAGTTTGTAGTGTCTAGAGGCCCTGGTTGCCCATTCATTCTCTCTCTCTCTCTCTCTCTCTCTCTCTCTCTCTCTCTCTCTCTCTCTCTCTCTCTCTCTTAAAGAAATAAAAAAGGAAATATCCAGGCATGGTGGCACACGCCTTTAATCCCAGAACTGGGGAGGCAGAGGTAGGAGGAGCGCCATGAGTTTAAGGCCAGCCTGAGACTACATAGTGAATTCCAGGTCAGTCTGGGCTACAGCAAGACCTTACCTTGAAAAATAAAACAAACAATAAAAAATAGAAAGAAAAGAGGTTTAGGCTGAAAGCCCAATATCAGGAAGCCCTACTTGTTTAGTCTCTTGTTCTCTCCACACACACGCTGGAGAAGCTGCAAGGGAAACAGACTTCCAGGAGAGCAAGAAGAGCCAGAGAGAGCAGCACAGAGCTCACCGGAGGCCAGTGCCCATGACCTAACCACCTCCCACGAGGCTCTGCCCCTTAACATTCCCAACTCCCCACCATCCTTCTGCTCTCTCCTCCCTTCCTGATGATGTGGAGATATGATTGTCGTAGTCAGCCACACGCCGCTGGGATGAATCTCCAAACCACGCACGATTTGGGGAGGAAAATTTATTGAACAGACCCAGGGGAAGAAGTTAAGGGGGAAAAGGCTGGCCCCTTTTCACAGATCCAAGCAGAGACAGAGACAGAAGACCAGCACCAGCACCAAGCAAACACATTGTAATACACTGATTCACAAAATGCAGAACTCCAGGTCAGGGTTCTGGCTCTTCTTTTGCATATCTATCCTTAGTATTTTATATCCAAATTAGAAAGGGTCAATCCCCAGGAGGCTAGGCCAAAGTGGTACTTCCTCTAGCCAGAAGCCTGGAGACAATTAATAATTTTAATAAATCCTTAATTCTTTTGGGGGACATTATTCAAACTACCACAATGATTGATACCCATTTCCTCCTGCCATGCTGACCCCACCACGATGAAACTTCCCCTCAAAACTCGAAAGCAGAAATAAACCCTTTCCTTTCATGAGCTGCTTCTGGTAGCGTGTTTTGTCTCAGCAACGAGAAGGTAGCAATGGCAAGGTAAGTGCTACATTGAGAAATTTTTCTACTTTGTTTACTGCTGTATCCCTAAGACCTAGAATGGAGCCTAGATCAGTATCTGGAACAAGTCAGGGATTTCAGAAATAGTGGTTGAGTTTGTTAAATGAATTGTGTCATACTCCAACCTTCTAAAATCATTTCAAGACAGAGGCTGGGGCATCAGTGAGCCATGGCCATGGTGCAGGGCCCCAGCCTCATCTTCTGACACTTAGCTCAGTCCCCAGAGATCTCTCTGGCCGCTGCCTTTGTCCCACACCCACTCACCCATGTGCTCTGGGACTTGTTACAGAGTATGTTCCCATGTAGGAATCGTGTTCCCCACCACCTGCCTTATCCCCATGCATATGTGCACCCCCCTCACCCCACTGACCTCAGATCTTTTCTCAAAATCATCCAAGGCTCTGATGAGATGGCTCACTGGGTACAGTGCTTATCACCCAAACATGGGGTCCCCAGCATACACATAAAAGCTGGGCATGATAAGCATGTACTCATAATTCAATATTAGGAGGTAGAGATGAGTGGATCCCCAGGGCTTTCTGGCTAGCTAAGGTAGCTAAATCCAGGAGCTCCGTGTTCAGGGAGAGATCCTGTCTCAAAAGACAAGGTTGACCTTGGTCAGAGAAGCTTCTTTTTAAAGATGGTGGTGACTACCTGGAAGCCATAAAACTCATCAAAATGCTGAGAGTAACTGACTGTTGAGTGCTTAGCACTGTGATGACATCTCTATGGTCCTCTCCAAGGCTCATGGGACATTGGAAGAGGAGGGGGAAAGAATGGAAGAACCAGAGGATCAGGAGGAGAGCTTTGAGTCACTGTCTCCTGGAAGTGAGTGGTTGGTGCATTTAGAACCTCACAGTGCCCATTACCTGCACAAGACAATATTGAGCCTATCAACACTCCATCATGGATGATGGAGGAGGGAAAAAACCACTTTAATATAGAAGAGGGACTAGTTGGAAAGAAGATGGGGTTCAGTGGATGAGGCAGGGGAGGGGACAAAGGAAGGAAGCGGAAGGGGATTCTGAACATTATATACATGTATAAACAGTGTCAATAAAAAATGTATGAAAATAAGATGGAGAACAATTGAGGAAGACAGTAGACGTCAACCTCTGGTCTCCTCATGTATGCACACACATGTGCATCTGCACACATATGAACACACACATGCACACACACACACACCATGTTAAAAATATAGTCACATTGGCCACCCTGCCTTATTTTGCTCATTTCACGTATTATTGCCTGCCATCCTCATAAACATATTTATCGATTGTCTCTTCCCTTTGTGAGCAGTAGCTCCACAGGGCAGGTTCTCTCTTCTTTTTGTTTACTACCTCAACGCCTGGAACCCTGCCCAGCCCACACAGGCTGCACTGATGGAACGAATAACAATGAACACACATGGGTCTTCCCACAAGGCAAGGCTGTGGCTAGATGGGCTGGGACCCAGCAGAGGCTGGAGGGAGAGTCAGAGACCACGGACAGGCCAGCTCTCAGAATCAGTGCCATGAGGGGGGAGGCAGAGTCCAGGTGAGGAACTTGGTGACCTGTCGTGTTGTATAGAAGCAGGCCAATCAGACCACAAGCAGTTACTGAGGACGGTGGGAGGGACAGGGCAGGTCCATGTGGAACCCTTGGGTGGTTCTTGCCCTCGGTGGGAGTAGCCTCAGGCAGGGGGCAGGGGCACTGCATGGAGAGCAAGCTGGGCACCCCCATTCTGCACGGGATGATGCCTTTGTTGACAAGCCCTATGTGACAATCAGAGGGCCCATGATGACAGGTCCCCGTTTCCCAGTTTATAGCAAATAATAACCTGAGTTCCAGCTTGCTGAAGAGACTGGGCTGAAGTTCCCGGACTACCATAGAGCTCAGCCAGGTTCTCTGCATGGGTCCACCTGACAACCCAGAGTGTGGACCTGCACTGTCCCTTTGCTATTCAAAACCTGCCTGTGGTGGTTTGAATGTGAAAAGTCCCCCCTAGCCTCATGTGTTTGTGAGTAAGCCTCCGACTCGGTCTCAAGCTGGTGGCACCTTTGGAAGTGGAGCCTTGCTGGGTGATGTGCTTCACTGTGGAGGGGGTGGACCTTGAGGTTTATCAGTCCAGCTCTACTGTGTGCTCACCAGCTCTCTCACTCTTGCAGCTACTTCCCAGCTGGTGGGACAAGATGTGATGCCAAGCCTCTGCTCTGTCATGCCCTGATGAAACTTCTTGATATAGTAAGCTGAAAGAAACATCGTCCTCCCATACACTGCTTTGGCTGGATGTTTTTCCTCAGCAACAAGAAGGTAACTACTACGCTGGCCTCAAGCCAGCTGTTTCAGAACCACCTGGAAGTCTTTACAACACAGAATCTCAGGTTCTGCCTGAGACCCACGGACTCAGGCTTGGCAGGTTGATGAGATCCCAGGGGACTTGCGTGCTGGTTGAAGTTTGAGAACTGTTCTGCTTAGTGACTCCTGGTGCTCACGCTACTCTCTCAGGTCTTTTCTGCTAAGTGGAGGTTGAGTCACCTCCTCTTTGCCCACGCTTGCCAAATGTCCACAGGGCCAACCAGCGCTGGACATTGAGTTGGGCTTTCATGGCTGTGGGATGTTGAAGACAATATTTCCCTTCTGAGAGTCTGTACCTTCTAATCTGGGGCTTTACAAAAGAATAATGATGTAATGCTTTTTGTGGGGCTCAGATGACAGTGATGGATATGAAAGTGTCGTGTCAATCATGCAATTCTACCCACCAAGGATTCTTGCTCCCACCTAGCATAACATGAAGGCCCCGACAGAACCCACTTATCTATAGAATGCTACTTTAACAAATTAAGATGAGGAAGAAAATGAACGGTGGGGGGGGGTCAGTTTACTCCAATTGCAGGTGAGGAAAGATGCAGGAGACCACTGATTCATTTAGCTTACTGAGTAGCCAGCTGATATCTGCAGGTTTCAAGCAGGACTTTGATGGTGGGGTTGGCTCTGGCCTGGGAAAATTGCAAAGAGGAAAGAGAAGTGAGGGTTCGTGAGGCATATTCCAGGAAGAAACCCTGTAGCCATGTGAGGTGAGATGGTGGGAGGAGAGGATGGCTCTTGTAGATAAACTGCAGCTCCCCAGAGAGACTGGGACATCTTCCCTCCATGCGCAGCCACCACCCTTACACGTCTCCTGCATCCATGTGTTCTCTGCCCCTCAGACGTGGTCAGCTTCATGAGAGACTCTTGTCAGGGAATGCCTTCGCTGTGGAAGTCGCTCATAAGCACAGCAGAGTTCTGAGTATTGCCAACCTCACTTCTTACCTTTATCCAGACATTGGGCCCAGCAATGTTCAGTGAAGCCCTAGAGATAAGTGTTATGATAAATGGGTGAATGATGACCTTGGCCTCTAGGAAGTAGAGCTCTGTCATAGTAAGACCCACCCTGGTCAGTCACCCAGTTTTGTCCTCAGTCTCCCCTATGCCTGATGCTCTGGGCCTCTGTATCTCAAGTGTGCTCTCCTCTCCCTTCCACCTATCCTCGTCCCTGATCTCTTGCTCTTACTGTTTCTCTCTTTCCAGAACATTTATCCTTCTTGAACGCACAATTTAAAATGCAATTGTATAATTCAGCCATTTTTTTGTTACCTCTCTACCTCCTCCCCTGACCCCGAGGTAGAAATCCTTCCTTTAGAAGCAGGAATTCAACCTGCTTGAATTCACTGATACATCCCTAAGACAATGCCCGCCCAGTCAAGCACAAGTACTTACTGTGTTTGTGTGCATGCACGCACATGTGCACATGTGTCATAGTGCACCCGTGGAGGTCAGAGGACAACTTTGGGCTTTTGTCCTCATCTTCCATCTTGTCTGAGGCAGGTCTCTGCCTGTACCTCTATGACTGCCAGGCTTGCTGGTCCATGGGTTTCTGGATGACTCTCTTGTCTCTGCCTTCCTGCTCACCCTTGCTACACTAGAACTTCAGATGCTGTGGTAGGTACAGTGTCTGGCTTCCCCTGGCTTCTGGTAACCTAAACTCAGGTACTCATGTTGTTCAGCAAGCGCTTTACCCACTGAACCATCTCCCCAGCCCTCAACACGTATTTCTTGAATCAAATTGAATTATAGTCATTAGAGAGTGACGGTGTCACACAAGGTTTCTCTTGTTCTCTGACCAAAGCGTTGTATGACTAGGACCTTTTTGCCTCAGTCTCCCCATTGAGGAGGGTGGGCCTATCTCCTAGGGCACTTTCAGTGCCACTTCTGGGACTCTGTGACAGTCATCTTTCAGGAAGGCTGTGGAAGATGGTGCTTGTGAGGTATTGCTAAAGAGGAAGCCAACAGAGTTCTTCCTGTGAGACTTCTGATGATTCCATAGATGGTGCCCAAGCACAGGGCAGGGCACATCTTAGGACCTGACTAGATGCCACCTGGGCTTGTATGCTTGGTGCCAAATGAGCTTCGGTTCACTCAGTCACGTAGCGATGGCCTCATTAAAAAATATATATATATTTTGCAAACTATAAAGTGCTCCACAAGTGTCAAGGGTTATTGTGGTGACACACATACCCAACCAACCCCTGACTTCTCCTCTCCCAGATGAAATGGAGAGCATGGTTTCTATTTCTACCCAAACCCTCTCATGATTCACCAGCCTCCTTGATGCTCATCAGAAGCCCTGCACCTGACGAGATCAAATTCACCTTGGGTTTATCAAAGTCTAATTAAAACTCGATCGTCGTGTCTAACATGTGGCCTTATTATTTTGGCTTAATTAGGGTGACAAGAGGGGCCTGAAATCAGCATTTCCAGTGGTTCTGTGATGATGCAACATCTGGAGAGGCATAGGGCTTAGGCAGATGAGCATTTCAGCTGAACTTCCCACACAGCAAGGGTCTTTGCATCTCACAGCTGTCTGGCCAGGCTGTGTGGAAACCAGATGAAGAATCGTTCTTGTCCACCTTCTGGAGTAACAGGAACTGGTCAGGGCCTTATGGAAACAGGGCAGCAAAGTCGTCACTATGGAAATATCCTGAGTCGTGGCTTGTACTTTCTGCCGGGATGCAGGAGAAAAGCGGAAGTCTGAAGTAGTGAGTGGAAAGGGATTCACCATTCAGTCTTGGAGTTGGCCAGCTGTGGTCATGATGTCGATGTGGTCAGACCATGCTGGCAAAATGTTCAGTTTTTGAAATGTCATCCCTCACCTTTTTAGTTATGAATAATCAAAAATTGGGCATTTTTGTTTTTCTCTATTCCCAGAAACAGGAAGGATGCATGAGCAAAATGTTCAAATAACCTTCACAAATACTCACTGATAGCAAAGTTGAAAATTACTCCATTTGGCTTATTGTGAGAGTCAGGGCAGGATAGCTGCTATAACAAATAGACCCTGTAGCTTCTAAGGATCTTGCCTCCTGACTTTCATACTGTGTAATTCTCCTTTTTTACTAAGGTGTATCAGCCTTTGGGTGTGGGCCAGACACGGTGATTTGTTTCTAATGAATCAAATGTGACAAAAAGAAGGGATGTCATTTCTGAGATTAGATTGCAAGGACCAGGAGTTCCATCAAGCTCCCTGGAGCCCTCCGGCTATTGCTGGGTTGTCATACTGAAGCAAGCTGCCATGTTTCTGAACTGTTCTGTGGAGAGGTTCATGCAGTCAGGAGCCGAGGCACGCTCCTGGCAGGTAGCCCACGAGCAGCTAAATCTTGCCAACCGTGTCACGACTGAGCGTGGACTCTTAGATGTTTGTAGCCCCATCTGACAACCTGATTACTGCCTGTGAAGACCTGAAGTAAAGGACCTATTTAGCTCCATCTAAATCCTGACTCACAGAAAATTGCAAGGGAATAAGTGACATTTTTAAGCCACTAAGATTTGAGGCAATGTGTTTCATAGCAATAGAACTTTAATACAGACTCCAGTGAGTATAAGGGCTCAAATTCAACAGAAACTTATTTACTACACTTGTGACCATGTTTAGAGAGACAGTCATTCCTGAAATTGTTGAAAGGGAATAACAGCATATTTGGGGATATTTTTAAAGCCTGTGTGTGCATGTTCATGTGTGTGCAGTGTGTGTGCATGCATGATGCACATGCATTTAGAGGACAGTCTTGGGTGTCAGAAACATCACCCACTTCCTTTGAAACAGACTCTCTTATTGGCCAGGAGCACACCAATGAGGTTAGGTGTCTGGGCAGTGATCCCCAGGGATCCTCTCCTGTCTCTGCCTCCCCAGTGCTGGGGTTACAAGTGTATACTACCATGCATGGAATCTTTACATGGGTTCTGGAGATGAAACTCAGATCTTAGTATTTGTGAGGTAAACATTTTAACAACTGAGCTATCTCCCTACCCCTTGAGGATATTTTTAAATTAGTTTTCTTATTTTTTTAAATTTTAATTTAATTTAATTTTTTTTGTTTTGTTTTTTTGAGGTAGGGTCTCACTCTAGCCCAGGCTGACCTGGAATTCACTCTGTAGTCTCAGGGTGGCCTTGAACTCATGGTGATTCTCCTACCTCTGCCTCCCGAGTGCTGGGATTAAAGGCATGTGCCACCACACCCAGCTTCTTGGTTTTTTTAAATTGTCATAAAATATTTATTGCATATAATTTGTCATTTTAGCTGGGTGTGGCGCATACACCTTTAATCTCAGCACTCAGGAGGCAGAGGTAAGAGGATCTCCACGAGTTTGAAGCCATCCTGAGACTACATAGTGAATTCCAGGTCAGCCTGGGCTAAAGCGAGACCCTATCTCGAAAAAACAAACAAACAAAACCATTTTAACCATTTTAACAAGTGCTTAGCTCAGATGTTTTGGCAGCTAGTGAGACTCTTACATGGGACTTTTGAAGTGCCAAGCCTGGAAGAACACATCACTTCCTCTCACTTTTCAGTGGCTGGAACTTGATCTCATGGACACATCTAACTGCAAGGGAGGCTGGGAAATGTAGTCTGGCTGTGTATCCTCAAAGAAGAGAAAGCTATAGATTCTTGTTGAGTACCTCAAAGTCTCTGTCATACTTATGTGCATACTTGTCTACGTTCCAAATTAAAACCACAAGCCATTGTCCTAATGCAATCATCGGACTCAAGAACCAAGTCAGCCACAGCCCATAGGGATCATGTTGGGTCCACAACCCCTCACTCTCTCTGTTCTGAATGGAAGAAACAAAGTCTTGCAGAGAGTTCATAAATGACTTAGAGTCCCTGAAGCTTCTTGAGAAACTTTCAAACTGTATTCTGGCACTGTAGAAATGGCTCAGAGATTAAGGCACATACCTGCAATGCCTGATGACCCAGGTTTGATTCCCCAGTACCCATGTAAAGCCAGATGTGCAAAGTTGTACACACATCTGGAGTTTGTTTGCAATGGCTAGAGCCTCTGGTGTATCCATTCTCTCTCCTCTCTGTCTCTCTCTGCTTACAAATAAATAAATAAAATTTTAAAAATGTATGCTGGACAGATTACATCGCCCTATCAGTGCTTGCTCCCTGCGAATTTTGTAATTTATTTTCAATTGCTTGGGACATTTTCTAGAACCCGGGATTCTGTTCTCTGAAGACTTTCCTCTCCTTAAGGCAGTGTCCTTCATCACTGTCACAGCCCATCAAAGGTGGCTAAAGTGGAATTGATGGACCTGTACATTATGATGCCTTCGTCGCTTCCCCAGCTGGGTGAGGGAAGCTTCTGAGACAGGTCTCTGGGGAAGTTCCACCCATGCTACAGAGGGTTGGCTTTCATCGTCAAAGGCAAGTGCCCTCTGGGGGCTATTTCAGCCCTGCCTTGCCTGAGTTATGGTCAAGGCAACCAGTTCCACTCCATAAATCTCTCGTTTCTAGAACATTTTAGAGTCTGTTTTCAGTAGAAAAGGTCTATCAGTGAAATAAAGTAGAAGCAGCGGAACCCCTATGATCTCTTGCAGTTTCTCTCTAAGCCGACCTACTTGAGTGTAGGGTGAGTGGCTTTGCAAGCTCTCTGTCTGTGAGAAGTTCATTTTATGACTCACTGCCTTAGAATTGCCAAATGTGCTGACTTTCCATTCCTGTGTGAGAAGCCTGGGATTCCAGCAGTGTGGGACATTCAGGATCTATTTACCTGACCCTGGATATGCCTTGGTGACGTCTCCAAGAATAACCTTATGGAATATGTTCAGATCATGGTGCCTGGCTGGGCAAACAGACAGAGCACCTGATGGCCACATTCCTGTGACCAAGGTCCTTGTCCTCAGGAAGTTCTTGGACTAGGGAGGGAAGCCTGGCTTCATCAGTGAGAGCAGGACAGACATGTGGAGGAGATGTCATGGTGGTGGGGAAGAGGGTCTTCAGGTACATTCTTGAAGAAGGAAGGAAATTCAGAGAAAATAGGTAGGGAGATGATATTTCAGCAGAGTTACAAAGGACCAGTGGAAGCTGGCCAGGGAAAGAGAAGGAGGAAAAGTCACCCAAATAAGAGTAGAGGCATGGGCCTGGAGAAATGGCTCCGTGGTTAATATGATGGCCTGCAAAGCCTAACAATCCAAGGTCAATTCCCCAGGACTCACCTAAAGCCAGGTGCACAGGGTGGTACATGCATCTGGAGTTCCTTTGCCTCCACTGGAGGCCCCGACATGCCCATTCTCTCTTTCTCCCTTCTCTGTCTCTCTCTGCTTACAAATAAATAAAAATATTTTTAAAAAGGATTAGAGACATGACTCAGACGGCAGGCAGTGGGGGAACACAATGAAGTGATGACAAAATGAGATCTGGAGTCTCAAAGACCCAGGTCCAAAGCCCGGATCCATCAGTTTCTTCTGTGAGATTACGGTCATGTCATGAAACTCTACACCTCAGGTGGTGAAGAGGTGAAGAGATCCATGGGTAGTGTGTGGAGCACATGCAAAGCTATGGCCCAACAGGTAAACATCAGGAGGAAGGCAGATGTGTGCTAGTGATGCCAGCTAGAAATCAGCGGTGTAAAGACAACCATGGACGGTCGAAGAGGGAATGAGGCTGTACTAGCTTGGCCACACAGTAAATCACTCCACACTTCACTGTTTAAAGCAACTCTGTGTTGTTGCTCCTGTGTGCTGGTGTGTGCCTATAATCTCAGCACCGGGGAGGCGGAGACAGGAGGATCTCTGGGACTTGCTGACTAGCGTGTTTAGCCAAATCAGTTGAGTGAGAGAATGGAGAGCAGAAGAGGAAGACACAGACATCAACCGGTGGCCTCCACATGGGCACGCACCTGCACATATATGTGCACAGCACCAAACATGCACACACACATATGTGCACACCAACAAACCTGCAACACACACATGCACCTGCACTCATATGTGCACACCAACATGCACACACACACCACATGCAAAAACAAAAGCCCTGGGGCTAGGTGATGGTTAGTGGTTAAGAACACTTGTCACTTAAGCCCGAGAGCCTGGGAGACCTGAAACCACCCAAGTTCGACTCTCCAGAACCCACACTGATAGCTGGGCATAACCAGACATGTCCACAAGTGAATGGAGACCAGAGTATTGCTGAGGCTCTCTTATCAAAAGATTGGGCTTCTGGGTTGAGGAAGAGGCTTTCTCTCATGGAGAGATGTGGATGAGCAAGAGAGAAGGACACCTGAGGTTTTCCTCTGGCCTCACTCACACGTGAATGACATCACACATGAATGACACATGCATCCGCTGCACAATTAACACTATAATACACACTCAAAAAAGAAGAAGAAAAGAAGAACTCATCCAAGATTACAGGATAGAAGGAAAAGAAAAGAAAGTGAAGCTGATTAATTCTGTCATTCAAGAAAAAGAACAGTAGCCTGGGAAGTCCAAGCAAATCTCGAGACGTGGTGTCACAGAAGCCAACAGGAAGACAGCATTTATCCAAGGTTGTTGGAGCTGCTGAGGCTCCCAGGGGCCTAGTGGCTGGAGGCACTACTGAATTCCAAATGAAGGTTGGTGATCATAGCCAAAGCAGGTTCAAGGCGAGACAACAATGGCTCAGGGAGAGAGTAGGCACTAAGAATTGAAGACAGAAAAGAAAGTGTTAATGTGTTCGGAAATTTCTGGTGCAGTGACAGACAGATCTAGGGAGGAGTAGAGAGGGTGTTTGTTTTTCCATTTTTATTTTATTGGAAACGGGGAGACCTGAGCAAGTTTCAATGCAGTTTCATGGAGTGGATGGAGGAGATGAACAACAGAGAGAAAAGAGGAAAAATATTCTCAAAATGGAGTGAGATCCAGGCTGACATAGTAAACAGAAGGTGTGAAGCTGCAGAGATAAGAAAAGGTTGTGTTAGACATGAGCACCTGTGTAGGGTGATGGCCTTGGTTCCCTCTATGGACAGTAGTGAGTCATCTCCAGTGACTGGCATCTATCTGAGAGAGGGTTAAAAGCCCTGCAGGAGCCCATGCGGAGTGGAAGAGGGTGACAAGGGAATCAGAGAAGAATGGCCAGGCAGCACTGGGGTCCATTTGAAGTTGGGGACCATAAATCTCTAATGGCACCCATGATTTATAGTGGTGCCCATCCGTGTGGATTTCCAACAGTGCTTAGCAACCAGAGATGGGCGATAATTGGATTCATGCAAACTTGGTATTTTGCCAGACGCTGTATTGGGAGAAGAGAAACTTTGGGTGAGGGGTTACTGGTGGGAGAGAGATAGAGAGCAAGAGTGAGAGCGAGAGCGAGTGAGAGAGAGAGAGAGAGAGAGAGAGAGAGAGAGAGAGAGAGAGAGAGAGAGAGAGAGAAATGAGGAGAGATGGTAGCTGGGCTGGTGGCTAGGGCAGGTTGTGAAGATGGGGCATGGCTGATACACAGCAAGAAATGAACAACGGAAACCCAGACCTTCATGGTGATTCCTCAAGTTCATCAGTAAGAAGTGCACTTTCCCAATGCTTCATCTATACCAGGGTCCTCAGTCTTCTGTGCACTGCCATGTGTCTCACAGTGGACTTCCTGTGGAGGACTCTATATCTGCTTTACCCTCACCACTCAAAGCCCATGAAGAACCGGGAAGACCAGGCTACCAGTAGAGGGAGGACAGTGAGCCCCCATCTGAGCCTTCCATGGGCTTCCGGGAAATCAATCCACACCGATTCAATCACCCAAGCCAATTTTGAAGAGTCCTCTTCAGTCCCACCATGTTCTTACCCTCCCTTACCATATCTGTCACCAAATTCGGCTGCTCCCAGTTCCTATCTCAAATCTGTCTCTTTCCCACCATCAGTTCTACCATCAGCTGCAGTCAAGCCTCCATCATTTCCCACCTGAGCCTCAGCAATAGATCCCCACTGATATCCTGGCTTCAACCTGCACCTCTACTTCATTCTGTATCTAGTAGCCAGGAGCTCCTTTAGGAATATATAATCCAGAACCCACATAGTCGGTGCTCTCCTTCAGTGTTCCCGTGGCTCTTAAAATCAAGTCCAATTCATCACAATTGAGTTTGGGCTAGGAATCAAGGTCACAAGGCGCCCTGGCAGGAGGAAGCAGCAAGTTCAAAGTCTAGCCAAGTCCCTGTGGAAGTGTAGGATGTTCAGGGAAGTGGAGAATGTGGACCAGAGGGCCTGGAGGAGGCCTTGGCAAGAAGATGGGGAGAGGCTGCAGTGTGGAGACCAGACAGTGGAGTGACTTCTGTTAACATCCAGGAGATGGAAGAGGAGGATGAAGGCTTTGAGGCCAGTCTTGACTAGCTGCCTCGAAAAGAAAATTAAAGAAAGACAAGAAAGAAAGAAAGAAGAAATGAAGGAAGGAAAGAAAGAAAGGAGGGAGGGAGGGAAGGAAGGAAGGAAGCTACAGAAAAAGTGACTTCCAGTCCATCAGTCATGAGAACTTTGGACCAGTGCACACAGCTAGTGCTAGGGCTGCAAGATGGATAATGAGAGATTTCAGAAGCTAAAATGGAAGGCTTGGAGTACATCTTCATCCCTATTCCAGTATGTGCTGGCTAAGGCCTTCTCCTTACTCCAAGGTCAAGTTCATCATCCTCAGGCTCCAGCCCTGACATTCCACTCTAGGTTTGCCAGAAGCCTTGTCAGTGCTGTGGACCTGGCATAGTAGTAATGCCTGCTAGGATGGAAGACAGGGCGGGGGGGGGCAGGGTTGCAGGAGAAAGCTCTGGTAGAGAGGCAGACATCAAAGACATCTCAAAGGAGAGTGGGGGTCCCTCGAAGGAAAGGGGTGTGGAATTCAGAATGAGGTAGACGGTTTGTCCATGCATATCCCCCCACCCAAGAGCTGAGGTTACTCTGGGTCCCACGCACCCCTCACTGGTGACCAACCCAACGGTCACCATTTCTTCACAGTTTGAGACCCTTGCCTCTTTAAACTTCAAGCTATGTCCTGGACCCCGAGAGGCACTCATACTTTTAATGTCTATCGATTGAGAAAATGCATAATGTCAGAAGCTCTATGAATTCAGGAAAGCTTTTAAATGAATTTCCTTCGTGGTGTTAATCACAACTTTATCTACTCTCCTTTAAAATAGCACATTTATGTGTGAAATGATTTTATCCCTGGAAAATGCCTTGTGCAATCAAACTTGGAGAATCTGGGTGCCCTCTGCTTTCTGCTCCCGCGTCTATAGACTGAGAATCAGGACCCAGCCTCAGCCGGCTCCTAACAGAAATTGATCTTATCAGTGACTGACTGTCTTCTCCCACATGGGGACATTGTTAGGCACAGGAGTCCTCTTGATTTTTTTTTACATACCCCCAGCACCGCTTAACACATGAAACAAAATTGGATTTTAAAAGATCTGTTTGAAAGGATGAATGTACTATTACTTAACTTGACATGTCCACATGGTTTCGCATATTCAGTGTCTAAAAACAAAAGCCTGGTTTCTTTCCTCCTGGTGGTTAAGATCATTCAAACTCAACCTGTTTCTTTTACGGGGCTCGTCTGTCTGCATGAGCGGAGGGAGCCTGCCCTGGCTCGGGTTCATTTTTCTGATTCTCAACAGTCTTGAGTAATGCATCATCTTCGTGAAGTGCCTGGCTCCAGCTCCACAGAGGAGAATGTACTGAGTGTGCAGGCACAGCCTGTCCTTCAGATGTTCCGGCTCCCAGCTCCGACTTCCACATCCACACATGCTTATTTTTGGCTAAATGTATCTTGTAGGATTAGCTTAAGCCACTGCAGCCAGCTGACTCTTCGTTTTCAACATTAATGTGCTGAATGATCTGAAGGGAGGAACCTCCTGGCCCTCCAGGCCGACAATCCCAGCCTGCCATGCTAGGACTTGCCCTGTCCTTGGGAGAGTGGAGAGCAAGGTGGACTGACTGGGAGTACTAGCAGGCACCGCTCGCCGGGAACAAATTGACAAATGGATTTGAAGGCTCCATAGCAGAGTCGGATGCCATCTGATCTTAACCACTAACTAAGTGCTGTTCTTCTAGCCACCAATTTAGAGTGGTGAACATGTCCCATGTGAGTGACAGTGAGAGTCACATGACTTTGGAGGTGAGACAGGCTGGATGGTGGTCTGGATATAAATGGAACATGGGGACACACACACACACACACACACACACACACACACACACACACACACACACACACAGGCCAGACAGCTAGTATAAAGGCCCGCTCTGAGTGGCAAGTTGCTCAGATTCTCAGCCTCTCCCACAATATCACACTCAGCTGTTGTCTGTCTGAGGATGTCACTGCTCTGAACTCTGAGACTCTTCTTGTGTGGAACCTGCTTTTCTTTTATGTTTTATATACATTTTTTAGTTGGTAGATTGAGAAATTACAGCTGCTGCATATTCTTACAGAGTATGAAGTAATGTGATTTATTAATGCAATGTAAAATAATTATATCACACCCATGAACATATCCATCGCCTCAAATACTTTTATTTTCAATGGTGAGAGCATGTTGAAATGTAACCTCTTAGTGATTTTGAAATGGATGATGTTATTATTTACTCTGTTCCCTGTGCTGCGCAATCTCCCAAAGGAGAAAGAAAACTTGTTCTTCTTATGTAACTGGGGATTCCCGCCCTTTGAACTTCAGCTCCCCATAACCCCGGCCCCCAGACTCTATAACCACCATTCTTTCTTCTGTTTCTTTGGGTCTGGTTGTTTTAGTGTCTGCATGTAAGTGAAGTATATTTGCCTTTCTGTGCCTGGCCATTTCTAAGTCCATATCACAAAATGACACAATTTTTTTTCTTTTTGAAGACAGAATAGTATTCCATGGTGTCTACGGACCACATTTTCTTTACCTACTCATCTGTTGGTGGATCCTTGGTTGATTTCATAGCTTGACTATTGCTTCAAGGGCATGGGAGTGCAGATGTCTGCTCACATCGTGACTCCAATCCCTCTGGATATATGCCCAGAAGTGAAACGGCTGGATCTTATTGTTAATTCTATTTGGAAGAACCTCCACACAACTGACCATAAGCACTGCACTAATTTACATTCCACCAACAGCTTAAGGGTTCCCCTGTTCCCAATTTCACCAGGAGCTCTTTTTCATCATTTTGAGCATAGCTTTCTGATGTGAAAGGATGTCTCATTGTAGTTTAAAAGTTTCATTCCCCACATGATGAGCGATGTTGAACTTTTTTCATATGTCTTCTGGCCATTCGCATGTCTTCTTTTGAAAACTGTCTACTTATGTCATTTGCCCATGCTAACATTGGTATTTTTTTCTTTCTCTAGAGCTGTATGAGTCCCTTATGTAGTTTGAATACTAATCTGTCAGCAGGTATATGGACTGCAGTTTTGTTTTTCCTCTCAACTGATAGGCTGTTTCTTCCCTTTGTTAATTGCTGTTTTCTTCTCTATGAAGAAGTTGCTATTTTAATGTAATCCATTTATGTTTTTGTTGCATCAGGTCAATTCTAAGAAGTCATAGCCTAGACCAATGCCATGTCATTTTTCTGCTATTCTTTTTTCTTTATTTTTCTTCTCTCTCTCTCTCTCTCTCTCTCTCTCTCTCTCTCTCTCTCTCTCTCTCTCTTTCTTTCTTCTTTTTGTTTTGTTCTTTTGAGGTAGGGTCTTGCTCTAGCCCAAGCTGACCTGGAATTTACTATGTAGTCTTAAAATGGCCTTGAACTCACAGCAACCCTCCTACTTCAGCCTCCCAAGTGCTGGGATTAAAGGTGTTCACCACCACTCCCGGATCTGCTATTCTTTCTTCTAGGCCTATTACCATTTAAGTATTAAGTTTAAGTCTTTAAACAATTTTTTTGTTCTTTTTTTTTAGTTTTTATAAACTTTTTATTAATAGCTTCCATAATTATAGACCATAAACCATTGTGCTTCCTTCCCTCCCCTCCCCCATATTTCTTCCCTCTCTCAATTAGTCTCTGTTTTGTTTTGGTGTCATCATCTTTTCCTCCCATGATGTGTAGATATTATCAGGCACTGTGAAGTCATGAATATCAAGGCCATTTTGAGTCTGGAAGTTTGTGTTGTAAGCAGTCCTCCCCTTCCTTTGGCTCTTACAATCTTTCCACCACCTCTTCCACAATAGACCCTGAGCCTCGGGAAGTGTGATAGAGATGTCCCAGTGCTGAACACTCCACTGTCATTTCTTCTCAGCACTGTGGTGTTCTTTGAGTCATACCAGTGGTCACCACCATCTGAAAAAGAGAAGACAGGAGTGAGAGTAGCATTATTATATGGGTATGTTCATTTTAAAAAATGCTTATAAGGCAGTTTGTTATGCTTAATGTATGTATTTAGCCAGACAATAGCAGGCGTCACTCACCTAGGGTTAACAACCTCCCCTGCCATAGGCTTTTCACTAGTTTTCACTAGGTCTTCAGTACCAGGCATGTATTCACTCCCATGAAGTGGATCTCTAGTTCAATTAGAGAGCATTTGGTTTCCCACACAACAGACGTGCCACTATTGCCCCAGTTGGCACATTTGGCCTGGCTGGCCCGTCTTAAGGCTTGCATGGTCCACTGTTGTTCATCACCATTGATGACTTCTGTCTCCCATAGGGCTGCATGAAGCCATAGCTTTTCCCAGCTTTCTGTCAGCTGGTTAACAGGGAGGAAGGTTCCAGCTCAGCTCCTGCTTGATTTCTCAGTGTCCTCCAGCCCAAGCATATGTGGTCTTTGACAATATTTGTGTTCATGTTTGCAAATTGTATGAGCTAAGCACCCAGCTTCACCACTGACTGGATTGCTCTTTCCCCGATGTGACTAACTGGCTGGCACCTTTCATAAAAAGTCAGTTGACCGTATGTGCACGAATGTGTTCATTTCTTGTTCTCAGTTCTGCTCTGTTAGCTAATGGGTCTAGTTCTATGCCAGTACGTTTTAATTACTACTACTTTGTGGTAGAGTTTAGAATCAGATAGTGTGATGCTCTTATTGCTCACAATTTTCTTTGCTATACTGTGTGTGTGTGGGGGGGGGGTTCCTGTGAGTTTTGGGATTGATTTTCCTATTTATATGAAAATGGTATTAGAATTCTGATAGGAATTGCATTGACAAAAGAGAATTAAAATAATTGCATTGGAAGAGTCGGTGTTGCTAAAATATCCCTATTACCCAAAAGTTAGGGTTTTAGCAACACCAACTCTTCCAATTTATAAAAAAAGTGTATTTTTCTGTCTATGTATTCTAGTTTTTAAATTGCTGTCTTATGAGTTTAGCTATGGTACATGCAATTATTTTAATTCTTTTTGGAATGTTGAAGAAATTAAAAGGCAGATTAAAAAGTATCTCGAGACAACTAAAAATAGAAATACAACATTCCAAAGCTTACAGAATGCAGTAGAAACCTTTTGAAGGGAAAAGTTTACACAGTGAGTGCCTATACCAGAGTAGAGGAAATACCTCAAATAAACTCCTTAATGCAAGGCTTCAAGGAAATAGAAAATGAGTATGACACTAAGATCTGCAGTAGGAAAGAACTATTAAGGACTGGAGCAAAATAAATGAAATAGAGACTAGCAAAACAAGGTGAAAGAACAATGAAACTGAGTTGATTTTTTTTTTGAAAAGGTAAGTAAAATTGACAAGCCTTTAGTTAGCATAAGAGAAAAGGTTCAAATAAATAAAATCAGAAATGAAAGAAGATACATTACAAATGAAACCACAGAAATAAGAAAGACTACAAAAAGCTAAATGAACAATTGAACGGAAAGGGTAACTCAAGAGAAATGGACAAATTGTTCAGCTGGGTCAAGGAATTAAGGCAGAATCATGAAGAAACTGAAAATCGGAATGGATCAATAATGAGTAAGGAGATTGAGTCAGTCATAAAAGGAAAGCCCAGGCCCCACTGCTGAATTCTATCCAACATTTAAACTCATCCTTCACAAACTTTTTTAAACAATTAAAGCAGAGGAAATACTTCAAAATTCTGTGTGAGGCTGGTATTGCTCTGATACCAAAGCCAGACAAGGGCATCACAAGCAATAAATATTCCAGGTCAATATCATTGATGGATAGAGATGCAGAACTCCTCAACAAAACACTAGCAAGCCACAGTAGCTACTAGCAAGAGCAAAAGCAAGGGGTGGCCACTGGAGCCGTCGTGGTACAACTCTTTTAGGGGTAACCCACCACTTTCTGATTGGATCGGAGACCTACCCTAATCCAGAATTCATGCCTGGTACTGTAAACCTGATCAAAAACATATGGCTGAGGAGGTCATAAGCCCCAGAAAGGAATCTATTACTGTTAAAAAAAATGCTAGCAAGTCAAATTCAGCAACGCATGTAAAAAATCATTCATCATATCATGCTGGGGTTATGCCTGGGATAAAAGGATGTGTCAACCTACCCAAATAAATACAAGAGATATGTCATATAACAGAAATGGGTCAATCTACCCAAATAAACACATGAGGTATGTCCTGTAACAGAAAGAACAAAATGAATCATCTCATTAGATACAGGAGAAGCACTAGATATAAAATTCAACATTTCTTTTAGAGAAAGGTGTTTCCTATGTGGTCCAGGCTTGCCTCAAATCTACTGAGTAATCCAGGCAAGCCTAAGATTTGTAGTAATCAGCCTGCCTCGGCCTCCAAAGTGCTGGGCACGTGTCACTATATCTTCTCAAAATTCGATTTTTTAAGAATACGATTATTTATTTATTTGCAATAAATAAAGATAAATTAATAAGAAAGAGAGAATGGGTGTACCAGGACCTCTAGCCACTGCAAATGAACTCCAAATGCATATGCCACCTTGTGCATCTGGCTTTCTGTGGGTACTGGGGAATCGAACCCAGGTTGTTAGGTTTTATAGGCAAGTGCCTTAACTGCTAAGCCATCTCTCCAGTTCTCAAGATTCAATTTTTTTTATTTTTTATTTTTAGCATTTTATTGACGATTTTTATACATATATATAAAACATATTTTGATGATAATCTCCTCCCACCATCCCCCATGTCCCCCCTCTACCATCCTCCTTCTTCTGGACCTTCCTTCTTCTTTTCAACTTGACCCTCTTCTATTTGGATGTCTTTTGTTTTGTTGCCTTTCTCCATCATGAAAACATGCTGGTGGGCACAATATTACACAGGTCTTGTACAGGTGATCAAAGCCACTGTGAGGTCTTGAATGCAACTGCAACTTCGTGTCTGGAAGACGGCATTCCAAAGCACTCCTCCCCATCCTTTGGCTCTTACATTCTTTCTGGCACTTCTTCCACTTAGTCCTGGAGACTTAGAAGATGCAATAGAGATATCTCAGTGCTAAACACTCTATTGTCATTTCTTCTCAGTTTATTGATGAGTTTTGAGTTTCACAAGTGGTCACCAGCATCTTTTTTAAGGCCTGGAAATCTAGAAATCCTCCTCTTAGGATGCCATGTGGGAAGAAGAGCAAGATTCAATTTTTTTATGACAAAATTATTCAACATGCTAGGTACAGAAGGAATAGATCACAACACAACAAAAGCCATGTAGATAAAACACAACTGACCTGCTTAATTGTGAGACATGGAAATGCTTCTAGAAGCAAGAGGACAAGGGTGTCACTTCTGTTCACCACAGCATCAGAAGTCCCTCCCAGTGCAATCAGGGAAGAGAAAGAAAGAAAGGGTACCTACATAGGGCAAGAAGAAGGAAAATTATTACCATTTGCTCATGATAAGGGCTTATATAGAGAAAACACTAAAATTTCCACAAAAGCTCTTAGAAATAATAAATATGAAATCACACAAAACCCAAGATTGTATTTCCAAATATCCTCAGGACAAAGGAGAGGGACTAATGTTCTTATCGTTCGTGGTTGTTTCCAGACCACCAATCTCCCTGTGTTGTGTGTGCACATGTGTGTGCAGAAGTGTGTGTCCTATGCATGGGTCAGAGGAGAAGGCCAGGCGTCTTCCTCTCCATGTTTCTTGAGATGGCATCTGTGATGGTTTCAATGTGAAGTGTCCCCCAGGGCCTCATGTGTTTGTAATTAAACCTTATACTCAGTCTCCAGCTGATGGAGCCTTTGGGAAGTGGAGCCTTGCTGGCTGAGGTGTGTCACTGGGGGTGGACCTCAAGGTTGATGAGTCTGGTTCAAAGGGTGTTCAGAGCCTTCTTGCTGCTAGCCCTCAGCTGATATGATAAGATTTGGTGCCCAGTCTCCACTCTGCCATGCCATGATGAAATGTCCCCTGGATTCAGCCGAAATAACCTCCTTCCTTCCACATACTGCTTTATTTGGGTCAGGTGTTTTGTCCCAGCAACAGGAAGTAACTGCAACCACTTCTCCCAAAGAACCCAGACCTGCCATATGGCTGAGCTAGGAGCCCCAGGCTGAGATACAGGTAGACATGGCCATAACCAACTGTTCATCAGGCCGTCAGGCTTGTACATAAAGCACTCTTTCTCAGGAAGCCATCTCCCCAGCCCCGCCTCTCCCTCTTTAAAAGAGCCACAAGTCTTTGAGGCTGTCATATCAGGAGCTAATCTGCCCCTGTCACACACAAATCACTACTGCTGCTGCCCCTGGCCTGGCTCTGTCCCTCGTTCACTGAAGACTTTGTTTCTGCTTCTTAATGGTCTTCTGTCACTGAGCTACTGAGGACCCTGAAGTTCACATAAATGACTCATCTAATTATTTTCTATTGCGATGGACTGAAACATGTTTTTCCTTCTAAATCTGGATGCTGCTGTCCTAACCCTGTGTCTCAGACTAACTCCTGTATCTCACTGCCAATGGGAACATTTGGAGGTGAGGTTCAGGAGGCAACAGAGGTAAAATGAATGAAGTGGGTGGACCCCCAGCCAGTATGACTGTTGTTCTTACAAAATGGAGAGACTCAGAGAGAGAGAGAGAGAGAGAGAGAGAGAGAGAGAGAGAGAGAGAGAGAGAGAGAGAGAGAGAGAGAGAGAGAGACTGAGGGACAGCTGTGTGTAACCATAGCCAGAAAACAAGGAAAGAAGCCTGAAAGGTAATTAAACCTGCTGGCACCTTCGTCTCTGATTTCTAGCCTCCAAAATTCTGAGAAAATTCCTTTCTGCTGGGTAAGCCACCTAGACTCTCGTGGACTCCTTCAGACTTTTAAGCTTCCTCTACTTCACTACTGACGTCCAAGTTTCCCGTCTTTGACTCTAAAACACCCCCCAAATGGTACTACTGCCTCTAAAATTATACTTCCAACAGCCTGCCTTCTACTACAGTCTGATGGCATTCACCTTCTCACGTGCCCACCCGATCACTCTGATCCAATCACCAATTCCCACTCCCACCCCCAGCACCCACAGACTTCCCCATCTGCATTCACTTAGCATTTTTACCACTGAGATTTTGTGCTCTGTTGCTATAATAACACCCATTCAAAGAACCTCAGCAACCTTGCACACCTTGTCATTAATCATATGCTTCCGGAAAGCTCCACCTATGGGTGAACTCAGCTATTTGTCTTCCCAGCCCCTATATGGAAGGAAGCAGCCTAACTACACCACGCATGCAGGGTGAACCACTTCTCTTGTTTTGTTCAGGAATTTGCAGGAATTTGACCCCTTTCTTCATTGACACTTGCCTTAAGAAATATCAGGGCTCATGCCTTTGATCCCAGCACTCTGGAGGCAAAGGTGGGAGGATCTCCGTGAGTTTGAGGCCAGCCTGAGACTACATAGTGAATTCCGGATCAGCCTGGGTGAGAGTGAGACCCTACCTTGAAAAACCAAAAACAACAACAACAAAAAGAAATCTCAGACCGGGGTTCAGTCCAGTCTGTCCTTAGATGGGTTCTCACCAGTGACCAACATTCCCTTAGTGGACCAGATCCTTATGACCCATGGTCAACAAGCCCTCCACTTCATGCTCTCTGCCTTGCAAAGCTCCTGAGCTCGTTTTCTTGGTGGCTTCAGCAGCAGTGTCTAAAGCAGGACTGTCCACGCAGTCTGGGGTCCTCACTCCTTCCCTGGGAGCAGTCTGGATTCAGCCGTAGCGCTTCTGCTGTGACTGATCTTGTCAAGTTTTGTCACGTTACCCGCCACCTCCTTGTCACTAAATCCTGAGGACCTTCTACTGCCTCGTTTTATTTTCCCTCAACTTTTCAGTGTCATTTGACCTGTCTACACTCAGCTCTTCTCTATGACGTCAGTCTCTTCTGGCTCCATCTTCCTGCAGTGTTGCCTTCTTGTTGCCATGACTCACCTGTGACCTTTGCTCTCCCTGAATGTTCCTCTCGTTTTCATGGATTCAAATGCCACCAGAGGCTGGTGACTTCCCAGCTTTGTTGTCCTCTGACTTCTACATGTAACATCCAGCCACCTCGAAGGCCTCTCCACCTGGTTTTCAGACTTACCATATCCCAAATCCCCAGGCTCCTCTCCTCCCCACATGCCAACTTCTCCAGGACTTCCCACTTTTGCAAGAGGTGCTGCCCTCATTCCCGTTTCTGGAGCCTGAAACTTGAGTCTCAGCCCCTGGAATTCCTCTCTTCCGACCCCTTCCCCACACCAAGCTGGGACTGAGTTCAATGCTCCATCTCTTAAGGATGCCTTGAAATGCTGGCCTACCTCTCCCTCTCCCTGGACCTGGTATCTCTGTCACTTGTCCCCAAGACTTCCCCACTGGTCTCTCCGATTTGGTTCTTAACTTCTCCACTTATCCCCACCGGGCTGCTATGGAAATCTTTTGAAACCACAAATTGGATGTGGTGTTTTCCAGCTTAAAACCTTCAATAGCTTCCTTTCCATTATACGTTTTCACAAAAATGAGCACCGGTTTTCCTAGCTTAACTGGGCCTGTGCGATCGGAGCGTGTCCATTCAAGGATTTCTCATTCATTGTCTTTCTCATCAGCCCCACTGAGCTCCAACCTTCGCAAACAGAATCAGCTTCCCGCTGTCATCAGGCTTAATAGCTTCCCGTATATGTGTTTTTCACTCTCCCTTAACTGTGCATGGCTGGCTCTTTCTGATGTTCTGTCTTATTTCTATTTTAAAAATAGTTCTTAATTGTAAAATAAAAATGGATACATGTATTGAAATACACAAGTGTAAACTGAAAAAGATTAGACATTTATTTATGTATATAGTTATTATCATGTTTTTATTTAATTTATGTGTGTATGAGCACACTCATACCCCAGTGCTGTCAGAGGACAAACTTGGGGTACATCTGTTCTTCTTCCATGTTCTTGGAGACATGGTCTCTTGCTGCTGCAAACAAATGTCAGTCCAGCCTCAGTTTCTCCCTGCTCAGCTGATCCCACTGATGCAACCGTGAGAGGATCACAGACACACGTGATATTTTGTGTCCAGCTTTGCAAGTGCTGTGGAGGATGGAATCCAGGCTGCCAGGCGAGTTGCCCTTCACAGCTCCTAAGACCAACGGTTTGCAGAGGTTAACAAATGACCCTATAACGCACAACTTTATCAAGAAAGCTTCCCCACAGAAGAGCAGCTGGAAGGTGAAGAGGGCTGCTGTGGAACACTGTCTTCTGACATGACATAGCTTTGCACCCATGAACTCACAATAGCTGTGGTTGCCTGCAGGGGACTGAACCCATCACCATCCCATCATAGACAGGGGAGAGGGGCTCATGAGGTCTCACCCTCCCCTGAGAGTCATTCACAACTAATGGTTGCTGAGGGAAGGGGAGACGTATTTTCTTCAGTGGTGTAGTCAATGAAGTCGCCCATGCTCTCTCTGATAAATACCCCTTCTTTACAAGTTGTTACAGGCAACCCTAATTGAACTCAATGAGTGTGTCTGTCTGTCTGTCTGTCTCTGTCTCTGTCTCTGTCTCTCTCTCTCTCACACACATACACACACACACACACACACAAAGGGGAAAAGAAGAATAGACTTTGTGGGAATGGGAAGGGAATAAGAGGGAGCAATAGGGAATAAATGTGATCAAAATACATAAACACATAAATAAATTAATTAATAAATAAGTTCCTTCCCAGTTAATCTTCCACTCCAAACCAGAAGCAAACCACTATTTTTTTTTCATAATTTGTTCATACACACCTGTTCACATAGCATGAAGTCGTCTGTCTAGCTTCCTTTGCTCAGAGTACCTGACACTTACCTACGTTGTGGCATGTATGATATTGTGACATATCTTTTTATCATGGATTAGAATGCTATCTAGAATGCTAACTAGATCACACTTTTAAAATCCATTCTAATACTGACATACATTTTAATTGTTTCTTTTTTTTTTTTGGTTATTAGGATGAACAATTCTATAAGCAGCTGTTTAGATGGATATTTGCTTTTATTTCCCTGGGGCAAGTGAGTGCCTGGAACTGAAACAGAGAGGTTCTTGGCTTAACTTTATGAGAGACTGCTAAAGTTTGCTCTAAGTAGACACCGCATTTTTTGACCCCACTAGCACTTGATGAGGTTGCTCCCTCTTAGTAATAATTTTTCCAATTTTCTGACTTTTTTTTTGCTATTCTAATGGGGAGTAATGCAGCTTATTGTGTTTTAATTTGCATTTCCCTGACAACAAATGAGATTGAGCACTTTTTCATTTGCTTCCTGAAGATGGCTGCATGTCCCCTGCCTCTCGAGACCTCTCCTCAAGTCCTTCAACTGTACATTGATTGGGTTGCTTGTCTGCTTTATTTCGAAGTTGTGGTTCTTTAGGCATTCTGGATAGGAGTCCTTTGTAAGACATATGTTCTGCCACTGTTTTATCCCAAGCTGAAGATTGCCTATTCATTTTCCTAATGGCGTCTTTCCATGAGCAAAACATTTAAATTTTGATGAAGTCTAATTTATCACCTTCTTATTTTATACTCAGAGCTTTCCTAAAAGACCTTTGATGACCCAAGGTCACAAAAGTATTTTAGGAGTTTTTTTTCTTTATTAAAGCTTTATAGTTTCAAGTTAAGTTGAGGTCTTGTCCATATATCCTGAATTGATTTTTGTGTACAGTGTGATACAGGAAGTAAACTTTATTTTTCACATATGGTCATCCAATTGTTCTAGCGTATATTGTTGAAAGACTTCCCTATTTTATTGGGGTAAGAATATATATAATTTGCCATTTTAGTCATTTTCAAGTGTACAACTCCATACCATTAATTACATTTACTATGTTGTTACACCTGTCACTCGTATTACCAAAACATTTTACCACACAAACAGGAGTTCTGTAAGTATTAAGCCATAATTCCTCATCCGTTCATCTCTCCACCTAGACTGTGGTAACCTTTACCCTATTGTATGTCTATGAATTTGCACATAATGAATATTTTATATAAATGTCTGGCTTGTTTCACTTAGCATGATATTTTCAAGGACCATCCATGCTACAGCATGTATCAGAACTTCATTCCTTTTCATGACTGAGTACTATCCCACATATGTAGATATATAAACATAAAGGTATATGTAGATAAACATGGATATATAGCTAGAGATAGTTTCCAAACTCTGCTTACTCTGTTGTGTGCTGCTGAGACACTTGGGTCATTTCTACTTTTTGGCTATTGTGAATAATTCTATGATGCATTGTAACATAAATATATTCTTGCACAAATCTTTCATATTTCTGCAAGGTGGATATTAATATACCTACTTTTCTTGACATTTTTTCCTTTTTGGTCCTTCATGAATCTTTTAATTTTTTATTTATTTTTAAGCAGAGAGAGAGAGAGAGAGAGAGAGAGAGAGAGAGAGAGAGAGAATGGGCATGCCAGGGCCTCTATTTGCTGCAAACTACAGATGCATGTGCCACTTTGTGCATCTGTCTTTATGTGGGTACTGGGGAATCCAGGCCATAAGGCTTTGCAAATAGACTCCTTAACCACTGAACAATCTCTTCAGACCCCAAATATTTTTTTTTGAGATAGGATCTCACTCTAGCCCTTGCTGACCTAGAACTTGCTCTGTAGCCCCAGGCTGACCAGGAACTCTCAACAATCCTTCTACCCCCAACCTCCCAAATGCTGGGACTAAAGACATGGACCACCATGCCCATGGAAAGATTCTCATTTTTTAATTTTGTTTTTGTTTTTTCTGGGTGTAATTTGAGCTTGACAGCCTCCACCAGTGTTTAAAACATGTAGGGACATTTTCTTCTGGCCTCTCTGGTTTTGGATGAGAAATCTGTGATCATCCAAATAGTTTCTTCTTTATGCTAATGAGGCACTCTCTTCTTGAGATTTCTCCTTCCAAGATTTCTTTACCTTCGGTAGTTAACAGTTTCAGATAGAGCGGAGACTTGAATGTTTAATGTGTTTCAAGTATGTTAACATTGCCTGTTGGAGCATTGTTTAATAGTGGTTGCATTTTTTTCAGCCTGTTAAAATTAGTTCCAATGATGTCATCTCCATATTGGCTTCTGTGATTTTCTGCTTTGGATTGTGTTCAGGCCACTTTGAGCGTCACATAGATGTATCTCCTTGCAGATGGTGGTGTTATTTTTAGGAGGCAATCTACCTGTTACCTTTGGTGTTTAGGTCCAGGTCTGCTATGGGATTTGGTGGTGGGGGGTTAGGTCAGTGCTGTTGGATCGTGGGACACTCTAGAGGTCATCTAGAGGCTGGTCTGAGTACTGCTCTGTCAGATTAGTTCTTGGAGCCTTTATTCTACTGATTGGGATTGTATTCACACAAGCAGGGCTGGAGGGTAAACCCAAGAGTTCAAAATGACTTTATGAAGATTCTTTATTTCTCCATGATCTTCCCACCACTTCATCATTCTCTGGAGCGCCTCTCTTCTGTCCTCTGGCCAGCAAGTTGGAGCTTTAGTTATGCTGTTCTGTGGTATGCTTTTGTAATTGTACCAGCATCCAGGGCAAAAAAGAGACAGTGGGTAGGGGAGGGGGAGGTTAAGGGACAGAATTTTCCCTTTACCTTGTTTAAGATACACCAGAGCCCTTCAAGATCACTCTGCTTCAGAAGCCCCTCACCCACCCCTTCAGTCAGAACTAAGGACTTCTCTTGGAGTTCTTTAAAAATATTTTTATGCCCATATCTGGCATGGTGGTTCACCCCTTTAATCTCAGCTCCCTGGGATCTAGGTAGGAAGACTGTCATGAATTTGAGGCCAGTTTGGGTTACTGAGTGAGTTCCAGGTTAGTCTGGGCTAGAGGGAGACTCTGCCTTTAAAAAATCCACCCCGGGGCTCACTTACAGGTTTTGGATTAGACCTGGGAATAACAGATGAGGGGAAACCTGCTAAATTCACTGTCAGTATACTGGTGCTTTTCTTTCCTCCCCAATGTGCTCACTATTATTGTCTTTTTTGGTCCACAAATCACTGTTCTCCATAAATTCTGTGTAAGTCTTAGCTGCCCTGGGAGAGGCAGTGGGGTCCTTTGAACCAGATGTCCCCCATAGACTCGTGTGTCTGAATGCTTGATTCGAAGCTGATGGCAGTTTGGGAGGTGGAGCCTTGGAGGAGGAGTGTTGGGGGTGGGCTTAGGGGTGGTACAGTCAGCTCACCCTCCTGCTGCTGGCCAGGACATACATCGTGTCCAGTCTTTGCTCTGCCGTCTTTCCCCTGCCATCATGGAGTTTCCCCTCAAGACTGTAAAGCAAAATAAACAACTTTCCTGTCAACTGCTGTTTCTGGTCTGGTTGGTAATTTGTGCCAACCACGAGAAAGGAGTGGCAATGGAGAGGCTGGAATGTGGCGACTCCTTCTTGCCCCAAACTGCTGCTGCTTTTACAGCTTCTTAAGGTAGAAGTTTGGGTAATTGATTTGCCACGTTCTCCTATAAGCAGTTAAGTTAAACGCTTCACATTGTGAGAAGCTGTTTCTCTTTATCATTCAAGTGAGAATTACTTTCTCATTTCGCTTATGATCTCTTTTTGGACACATGAATAATTTTAAAGTATATTGTTTCATTTAGAAACACTTAGGGCTTTCTGGATATCTTTTTATTATGTATTTCTAATGTTGGTTTGAGAATGTGTCTTGTAACATCTTCAATATTTTGGCACTTGACAGAGACATGTTGATCCCCCCCACCACTTCTTTGTCCTAAAATCTTATCTGTCTTGGTGAATTCTATATGCCCCTGAAAAGCATATGTTTTCTGTCACATAAGGCCAAAGCAGTTGGCAGCGTTATTTAGATCCTTTGAAAGCTTGCTGTGTTTTTTTTTTAAAAAATTGGTTATCTTATGGATTCCTGTGGAGTCCGATTATATATTTTTCTCTTCCTTCTTTTAAAACTCTATCAATTTTAGCTTCCTAGAGTTTAAAGCTTTGTTA
This sequence comes from Zapus hudsonius, assembly GCA_004024765.1. NCBI lineage: Eukaryota > Metazoa > Chordata > Mammalia > Rodentia > Dipodidae > Zapus > Zapus hudsonius. Next base: position 30,755 of record PVHP010005526.1, read on the forward strand.
TTTGGTGCACATGTGTCTGTGCTTTAGTCAGTTTTCTGTTGCTATGACAGAATAGCACAGACTAGAAATCAATAAACAATAAAGGTTCATTTGGCTTATAATTCCAGGGAATGGGTACCCAATGGCATGGCCCTGACATTTGTCAAGAGCCTTCCTGCTGCATCCTAACAAGGCAGAGGGCAAAGGAGACCTCAACAAAGACCAAGAGAAAGCACAGCTAAAATGAATCCAATCTTACGATGATAAACCCACTGCCCTGAATAATGATGTTAACTCTCTTATGAGAGCCAGCCTTCCGGATCTAATTAGCTCTTATTGGCCCTACTTTTGAGTCATTCTTATTCCAGGGATTATGTTTCTAGCCCATTCCTTTTTTGTGGAGTCCACATTCAAGCCATGTATTCATTACATTTTATTCACATTTTATCCAAACTTGTATTAATTATATTTTATAAATTAGAGACACTTTTATCTTTTGATTGAAAATTATCTGATGAGTTGAGGAGATGGCTCAACAATTATTGGCACTTGCTTGCAAAACCTGAAGGCCTGGGTTCAATTGCTCAGCCCCCAGGTAAAGCCAGATGCACAAAGTAACGGATGCAACTGGAGTTCATTTGCAGTGACTGGAGGCCCTGGTGCACCCATTCTCTCTGTCTCTCTTCTTTTCTCTTTCTCCTTCTTGCAAATAAATATATAAATAAATAATATTTTTAAAAATCTGGCAATACTCCTTATCTTAAAACCTATTGTGTCTGATATTTATACTGTCATTTCACCTTTCACAATGTTTTCGTGTGCATGAAAAGTTGTTTTCTTTTAAAAAATACTTTTTTAAAAAAATATTTTATTGATTCATTTTTCAAGCAGAGAGAGAGAGAGAGAGAGAGAGAGAGAGAGAGAGAGAGAGAGAGAGAGAGAGAACGAACCAGAGCCACCACCTTGTGGGTCTGGCTTATGTGGGTCCTGGGGAATTGAACCCGGGGCCTTAGGCACTGGAGGCAAGTGCCTTAACCGCTGAGCCATCTCTCCAGCCCTAAAAAATACTTTTTAATGCTTAATTAATTTATTTATTCATTTGCAACAGTGAGAGATAAAAGAGAGAGGGAGAGGATGGGTATGCCAGGACCTCCAGCCACTGCTTCAAAGGAACCCCTGACTTTGGATGGGAATCGAACTTGGGTCATTAAGCTCTGTAGACAAGCACCTTAACTGATGAGTCATACCTCCAGCCCCTAAAAATACCTTAAAAGAAAGCCTGAAGCAGCTGTGCACACCTGAGATTCTAGCATTCTAGGACTGGTGTTAAGATCTTGAGTTTGAAGCCAACATGAGCTACAGAAGTCGTGTCGGTCCAGCCTGGTCTATACAGCAAGACCCTTTCTTAAGACCAACAAAAAAAATTTTGAACTATCTATGTCTTTGTAGAAGTATATATATAGGCAGTATATAGGTAGGCTGTTAGTTTTTCATTTCTAAAAATATTTTTCTTTTCCAGAATCCATATATATTAAACATAATTTTTATTATTATCATTATTTGATCAATAAGCATTAACTGACATCATAAGATTTCCAGACATGCATAGGATATGTTTTTTCCCCATCTACTCTATCACCCTTCTTCTCCTGACCCCTCCTCCTTTCCTTTCTGCACCCTTTGTAGATGAATTATTCAAGGTAAGTTAAATCTAAAATGTTATATAAAATTCAAAATTGTAATGGATAAATCAAATGCAGTATATATGCTTTTACTCAGCCATAAAGAAAAACAAACTGATGTAGTTTTCAGAAAACTGGGTGGAAATGGAGACAATTATTTTAAGGGAGATAAATGAGTCCAAAAGGGAAATATTTTAAGTTTTCTCATTTATCTAAAAGTAAGGGGCAATAAGATGGAATGAACCTAATTTTTGATAATTTTGGGCTTTAAGTGTGATTTAGGATTAACCTTTAATGTAAGTTCTATTGAAATAGTTCAAATGCAATTAGAATATGGTTAACGGATATAAGTTTCCGATAAGCAGAATAGAAACTTCTGGAGGTCTGCTATACTGTATGGTACCTGTTGTGATCAGCTTCACATTTCTGGGGTCAACTTCCAAACCAGACACAGTTTATAGGAGGAAGAGTTTATATTAGTTTACAGATCCAGGGGAAGTTCCACCAATGGCAGAAGCAGCTGGCTCACATTCATAAATGCAAGCAGAGAGACACTATCAAACAGCCATCACCACAAGCAGGCACAAAACCAGAAGCTGGAAACTGAGCAAGCAGCAGGGACCCAGGCAGAGCTCAGACTCCTCTGCACACCGGTTCCTTGGAATGCAGATCTGTCCCCAGTGACAGCTTCAGACTGGACCTTAGGATCCTCCCATAGTGACACCTCCTCCAGCCAGGGGGCTGGAAATCCAAGTTATGAGCTTTAATAATGGGGGGGGGGCATACTTTCAAACTCCACAGCACCTATAGCCAACAATGCACATTGTAGACTTAAAATTTGCTAAGAGGGAAGATCTTAGGGCAGAGATTCCTATCACCAAAGTAATAATAATAGTGCCAGAGCAGCCAGGGGAGCCCGGACAGGGCACGGATATTCAGATGGCTTTTGTGAGGTTTACTTCCAAACTTCTCAAATTGTGTACATTAAATAGGAATAGCTTTTCCCATGCTAACTATTTCTCAGTTAAGTTTCTTTCCTAATGCAAAAAAAAAAAAGAATAATAAAAGAATATTGCCTAACTTTCCTCAGTGGTGATATTTTGCAAAACTATAACATAATTTCACAACCAGGACAGGACCACTGAAACGTCCATCCTATTCGGGTTTCCCCAGTTTTGTGTGTGTGTGTGTGTGTGTGTGTGTGTGTGTGTGTGTGTGTGTGTGTGTGTATGCGCATGCATGTGCGTGTGCATACATGTAAGCTCTATATAGCTCTGTGATCTGTATAGGTTTGCGCATCAGCTGCTGCAGTTCAGGTCCTGCAACACCATGAAATCCCTCGTGCTGTCCCCTCTCCCATCTCCGTGCCTCTGCTTCCTTCACCCCTGGCCACCACTGATCTGCCTCCATTTCCAACATTTTGTCACTTCAAAAATATTCTAAAAAGGGAACCACATGGTGTGCAACCTTTTGTGATTGGCTTTCTTCTTCTCTTAGTGTTCCTTGGAGATTCTTCCAAATGGTTTCACGCATGAATAATTCCTTTGCTGCTGGTATTCTGCGCCGTATACGTGTAGCTGTGTGTCATAGGACATGTGCACAGATTCCAAATGCTACTATTATAAATCAAAGTAGTAGGAACACACATTTTCATTTCTCTGGGACAAATGTCCAAGAGTGGTATTGTTGGGTTTTATGGTGATTCCATGTTTGGTTTTCAAAGAAAACCACAGTCGTTTCTAGAATGGCTGTGCCCTTTTCCATTTCCCAACACAACGTGTGAGTGAACCAGTTCTTCTGTATCCTTGCCCAAATTTGGTTGCCACTGATTTCTTGTTTTGTTTTGTTTCGGCCCTTTCATCGAATATAGTGATTTCTCATGCGATTTTAATTTTAGTTGCCTAATGGCCCAATAAGTTCAATAACTTTTCACTATTAGTTTTATCCGCATATCCCCAATGATGCAATATTTGTCTGTGTCTTTTTTGTTTGTTTACTATTGAGTTTTGAAATGTCTTTATATGTTCCATATAATTGTATTTTTTTGTTACTGTGGCTTTTGAGACAGGGTCTCCTGCTAGCCCAGGCTGACCTGAAACTTTCGACGATCCTCCTACCTCAGTCGACAAATACTGGGATTAAAGTGCCACCATGCCTGGCAGTGATAGTACTTTTTAGAATATGTACTTGGCAAATATTTTTTTTCTATCTTGTATTTTCATCTTTTTCACAGAGAGAGTTTTAAATTTTTATTTCAAAGATAAAAGAGACTCAAAGCATCAGGTTTTTCCTTTTATAGATCATGCTTTTGGTGTTAAGTGTAAGAACTATTTTCCTAGCCTTAACTCCCAAAGATTTTCTCATGCATTATTTGCTAAAAGTTTTTATATTCCATCTTGAGTATTTTTTTAAATTTAATTTGTGAGACACAGATTGGGGAGATGGCTCAGTGGGTCAAGTGCTTTCCTTGAAAGCATGAGGGCCTGAGTTCAGATCCTAAGAACCCACATAAAATGATGGGTGTTGTGACGAACACCTTAATCCCAGGCTGGGGGAGTTGGAGACAAGGAATCCCTATGTGTCTAGGTAGCTACACATAGTTAACCAAAGTTCAGTGAGAGACCCTGTCTCAAAGAGTAAAAGTGGGGAGTGATCAAGGAAGCTAATTGATAAGTATTTCTATGTGGTCCTCTGTTCTTTTCCGTCCACTTATTTGTCTATTCTTTTACCAATATCACATTCTGTATTTTGACAGCCACATACTAAGCCTTAATATTTGATGATTTCTTCTACTGATTCTTCTATATCACAATTGCTTAAGCTATTTTAGGGTCTCTTTCTTGCTTTATTTTGTGAGTCAGGTCTCATGTTGCCAAGACTGGCTTCAAAGCCGCTATGGAGTCAAGGCTGGCCTTGAATTCCTGACCCTCTTGCCTCCACTTCCCGAATGCTGTGATTATAGGTGTGTGTCACTGTGCCTGGATAAGGGCTTAGTTCTTTTTATACAAATTCTAGATTCAACACATTTTTTCCTAAAAACCTAGTAGGGATTTTTATAGGCATTCCTTTAAATTTTTAAATCAATTTGGGGGAGAACTCACATCTTTACTGTATTCAATTTTCTAGTCCACAAATATAGTATTCTACATTTTTTTCAAAAAAATCTTTCATTAGCAGTTTATAATTTTTAACATAACGGATCTGGTGGCTTTATTTATAGAGGGATTTTTGCTAGATTTTTTTTTGTCGCCAAATTCTATGACTCATGTCATCTGTAACAATATTTGTTTTATTTCTTCCTTTAATCTGTATCCCTGTTATTTTATCTTGTTTTACTGGTATTCAAGTACTGTTTAATAAGCCATGGGGCTAGGAATCTGTGTTCTTAATTTTAATATTTCACTACTAAATAAAGTTTTAACTAGTTTTGTTGAAACTATTTTTGTCAAGTTGAGGTAATTTTTCCTGTTCCTATTTTTTTTTGAAAGTTTTCCTCTTGAATGAGTGCCAAGTCAAATACTTTTCAATATAAACTCCTATGTTTTCATGTTTCTTTAGTTTGTACCATGGATTGCATTGATTGAGTTTTGAAGGGTGAGTCTACCTTAAATGAGTCTCATTTAGTTATGGAATATGGTAAGAATTTGGTTGGAATGTAATTACTATGCACATTGTGAGATTCTGTTTCTTAATACCTTTAGAGGATTTTTATGTTTAAATTTATGAGAGGTATTGATCTGTTGTTTCCTTTATTTGTACTGACTTTGATTTTTTTGTTTGCAGTAATACTGATTTCATAAAATAAATCAGGAAGCATGTGTTCCTTGTATTACCTTCTTTACCTTATTCATTTCGCATTGCTACTATAACAAATGACCACAAACTTGGTGTTTGAGAAACAACCAAAATGTACCACTTTGCAGTTCTGAACTCAGTGAACTAAAAGAAAGGATCATCTGGGCTTCATTCCCTCTGGATCTCGGGAGGGTCTGTTCTCTTATCTTTTTCAGCTTCTAGAAACCACCTGCATTTCTTGGCTCTTGCCTGCATTTTCAAAGCTATCAGCAGAGCATCTCCAAATCTCTTTCTAAATTTGATCCTCCAGTTTCCCCTCTTTCACTTTTAAGGAAAGACTAATAGAATTCATCCAGTCTGAAGCAAGGAGTGAAAGCAGAGCAGAGGAGAAAAAAAACCACAGAGCGTCAGGGACCTGGGGGACAACAAAAGGTGTAACATCAATGTCATCGGTCTCAGAAGGAGACAAGTAATAGGTGTTGCAAGACTATTTGGAAGCTTGTAAGATGGCCCAATGGATAGAGTGCTTGGTGCACTAATATAAGGATCTGAATCCAGCACCCACAGCAAAGATGAGTGTGATGGCATGTGCATAATTGTATTCCCAGTGCTGGGGAGTTACAGACCAGAAAATCCCAGGGACCTGCTAGGTGGCTGGTTTATCTAAATCTGTGAGTTCTGGGGTTCTTTGAGAGATTCCGACTCAAAAAGTGATGGATATGCCTTGCTATGTGATTATCACCCAAATCCCATAGGCTTTTGTTTTTTGGAGGTGCGCTTTCTGTAAATCTGACAAACATATGATGTGAACCTATCACTCTGATCCCATGTAGAAAGGTTTCAGTGCTAGAAAAGTCCTCTGACCTCTGCTCACTCAACTGTCCCTTCCTTTAAACTCCTGGTAATCACTGTAGCTTATTTTATTTATTTATTCATTTATTTATTTACTTACTTATTTATTTATTTATTTATTTATTTATTTATTTATTTATTTATTTATTTATTTGAGACAGGATCTCATGGTGTAGTCCAGGCTGGCTTCAAACTTACTGTGTAGCTCAGGCTGGCCTTGAACTCATGATCCCCTCCCTCGGTCTCTTGAGTGCTGGGATGATATGTATGAGCTACCATACACAATTCCACTGATTTGTTTTCTGTCTCCATTGTTTTGTGGGCTTTTTTTTTCTTTTTTTCCCCCCAGAATGTGATGCAGTTGGGACTATACCACATGGAGGCTTTTCATACTGGCTTCTTTCATGTACACTTCCTCCATGTCTCTTTGTGACTTGATCGCTTGTTCCTTGTAGCACTGAATACTGTCTCGTCTAGATGGGCTGCAGATCATTTATTCTGTCACTTACGGAACAACATATTGGCTGCTTCCAAGTTTTGGCACTTAGGAATAAAGCCATTCTGTGTACAGGTTTTTGTGTGGGCATACATTTTCAACTCCTCTAGGTAAATATCAAAAAATGTGATTGCAGATCATATATGGATATAGTAAGTTTGGTTTTACAAGAAAGCACCAACCCTTCTTTCCAAACGGCTGTATCATTCTGACTCCCATCAGCAACAAACAAGTGTGTGTGTGTGTGTGTGTGTGTGTGTGTGTGTGTGTGTGTGTGCATGTCCCTGTGACTCCCTCATCTGAGTTGGGGTGCGCGTACCTGTGGAGGCCAGAGCAGAATGTCTGGCTCCATTGCTCTTCTGCTCATCCTGTTTTGAGCCAGAGTCTCTTACTGATCTCTTAGTGATCCCAAAGCCTGCTGTATATTTCACAAGCTCTGGCGATTCTCAGGTCTCTGTTCCCCTATGGGCCTGGGGGTGCAGATGTGTGTGGCCTCACCCAGCCACTTAAAAATTATTATTCATTTGCAAGCAGAGAAAGATACAGAGAGAGGGAAGAGAGTGAAGGGAAGAAAGAGAAAATGGGCACGCCAGGCTTCCTGCTGCTGCAAAGTAACAACTCCAGATGCATGTATCACTTTGTGCATCTGGCCTCATGTGGGTACTGGGGAATCGAATGCTGGCCACCAGACTTTGTAAGCAACTGCTGAGCCATCTCTTCTGCCCCCTCCCAAGTGATTTTAATGTGGACTCTGGAGATTCAATGAACTGGATGGGTCTCAGGCCCTCTCTGCACATGTCTACACAGGAAGTGTTCTTAACCACTGGGCTATCTCAGCTGAAAAGTGAGTGTTTGATAGCTCATGGCTTCACCAGCCTGAGGAGTGCTGGTGTCGGGATTCCGGCCCTTCTCATGGAAGCCTAGTGGTATACATTGTTGTTTTAACCTGCGGCTCCCTCAGAACACGCGATATGAAGCATCTTTACATGTATTTACTTTTCAACTGTCTTATCTTCTCTGGTGATGTGTCTAATACATTTGACATTTTTTAAAGTTTCAATTCCTTTTTGGCTTGTTGTGTAATTTCATAAGTTCTTTGCATATTTTGAATAATAGCCCTTTATCAGATTTTTCTTGTAAATATTTTCTCACAGTCTTTGGCTTCTCTTTTGATTCTCTTGACAGTATTGTTCACAGAGTAGAAAATTTTAATTTTATTAAAGCCTTGCTCATCTATGATTTCTCTCATGGATGAGGCTGTGGTGATGATCTAAAATGTCACTGCCAGATATTAAGTGATCGAGATTTTCTTTTCTACAAGTTCTGTAGGTTGACTTTTTTTAAATTAATAGCTTTACTATGAGTAAGTCTATACATTGTATGAGCAACATTTTACATGTAGGTCGAGGATCCAGCTCGAGTTAAAATCTTGCGAAAGGCACAAAGTCTGTTTCTACATTCTTTTGTTTTGGCATATGGGTGCCCAGATTTTCACCATCATTTGTTGAATAAACTATCTCTTCTCTAGTCTACTGCTGGCCTTGAATGTTTTTTAAAATTCTTTCTTGATTATTTATAGTGAATTTGATCCTATCTCTTACTAGAATTTTCTTACTGGTTTGTCTGTGTGACCTAGTTACCCACATTTGATGGCTGGGAGTAAAGCATGGAGACTTGCTTCCACTTAGGTTCCTTTATCCTCATTTATATGTATTTTTATAAATATTTTTAGTTATTTCTTTGCAAGGGAAGAGAGATAGGGAACAAGAAGAAAATTGGCACATGGGGCCTCCAGCCACTGCAAATGAACTCCAGATGCATGCACCACTTTGTGCATCTTGCTTTATGTGGGCACAGGGGAATCTAACCCAGCCCATCAGGCTTTATAAGCAAGCACCTTAACCACCAAGCCATCCCTCCAGCCCTACATGCATGTATTTTTTTTTTGTCCTGAGTATCCGATAACACTACGATTTTGGTTCAAGCATAAGACTTATAAAATACAGATGAAAAATGTAGTTGTATGTGGCTATAATTATGCTGTCTCTCTGGTTCCTTCCTTTTCCCCAATACTCCTGGAATTCCTTCTTTAATTATTTCCCTCCTGGTTGGCAAACTTTATGTTAAAGTTTGTCAGCATAGATGAATTCATGACAAGTTCTTTAAGCTTTCTTTCATCTGAACACGTTTTCACTTTGTTCTTGATGCCAGGAAGAGAGTCCAGTAGAACCTGTGATTGACAGCTCAGTTCCTTTCTTCATCAGGTGGAATGTATGTTACCACTTCCTTGCGGGCTCCATGATTTCAGGTGAGGAATCTGCTGTCGTTCCTGGTGCTCTCATCTATGTTCTTCTTTGAGGCTTCCTTCCAGATGTCTTCCGGTTTTCAGATGTTCCTTGTCATGGTTCTCCTCCCACTTACCATGCTAGGAGGTTTGTATAGGTTTGTCACTAGCCAAATTTGCTAAATTCAGCCAACATCTCTTCAAAGACATTTTGTTATTGTTTTGTTTTTATTTAATTGACAATTTCACACATGTAAATAATGTATTTTGATGATGTTCCCCTCCGTTATCTGTCTCACACTCAGGCTGACGCCCTTCTTCTACCCCAACTACCCCCCTCCTACTTCCACTTAGGTTTATCTTTTTAGCCCACTGAACTCACTCAGGGTTGACTGCATGAGCATGTGCTTGAGGGGGGATATTTACTGGAGCATGGGCAACCAACCAGTGGTCCACCACTGAAGCAAATAGACTTTTCCTCGTACAATCATGAACTGCTATTAGTTCTTTGAGGAGGGGCAGAGCCACACAAGTCCCTCTCACATCCATGACAGAATGCTGACAGGCCCATCTTGCTCACATCCACTGCTACTGAGCTTGCTTATTCAGATGTTTGGTCATTGCTTTTATAAGTTCCATAAATTTGATCTGATGATTTTAGAGCCTGTATTTCTTTATTTCTGTATCGGAATTCTCTACTTTTAACTGTTTCAGGAAAAAAAAAAACGTGTAATCAATCATTAAACATGCTTTTGATGGCTACTTAAAAAATTCATGTTATTAATTTTCAACATCTGACTGAACTCGGTGCTGGCATTGGTTAATTGTGCGTCTGCACTCCTAATGCTGCCCTAGGAAGGAACTGAGGTAGAATAGTGGGTACCAAATAGAAGCAGGGTGTGGTAGTTTGAATGTATGTCCCCCAGTAGATTCAGGTGTTTTATTAAGGCTTGTCTCCAGCTGCCTGGCTGGTGGAGGTGTCACGGAGGGTGCATCCTGGGGTCCAGTCCTAAGGTGTGTCTGGGGACAGATCTGATTTCCAGGCCAAAGGTTTGCAGGGTAGACTGAGCTCTATCTGGGTCCCCTGCTGTTTGCTGCCTGTTGGTGGTGCTGGCTGTTTTGCTGGTGTCTCTGCTTGGATCTGTGAAAGGGAACCACTCACGAAGTTTTCCCCTAATTCTATTAAGCTGAAATAACACCTTCCTCCTATAAACTGTCTTGTTTGGATGTTCATCCCAGAAACATGGAGCTAACTGCAATACAAGGTCTCTAACCTTTTAAGGACCTATTCCAAAGGCCAGCACAATATTAGGAAGTCCAGGGCTGAGGTCTCCAGGAATAGAAATCTATTGTTTTCTTGGCATTGCCTGGTGGCTGTTTCTCATTCAAGTTGTGGTTTTCTTAGTCTCTGCTTGTTATGATCAGTGACTCTTCCGTTAAATCCAGGACATTTTCCCCAGTGTGTTGGGTATGCTTGATCTTGTTGAAATCTTCATTCTAGCTGCAGATGTCCTTTTAAAGTTCATTACACGAGCCTCAACATAGTCCTGCAGATCGTGGCTCCCATGGCAGTTTAATTTGCAGAGCTGTGCAATGATGCCTTGTTCTTGGTTTATTTGGTCCTAGCCAGTGCTTCTCAAGGGAAAAGGAAGAATTTCCCCAGGTTACATGTTCGGGTGTCACAGTAGGGGAGAGATTTGAGAGAGAAGGTATGGCTGTCCTTTAACTATCTGGCATCTCAGACCTAGTGAGGAAAGAGTCAGGCCTATGGATCCCATAACACTTCTGAAGACATGCCACTTTCTATGAGTGAGTCTCTGTCTAGAGCTGCTTGCCCACCTAGAAAAGGCGTTGCCAACCTGTGAGGACAGACAGACTTCCAGCCTGGTATTGTAGTGTATCCTGATCAACCTCCCTCCCCTAGGTGGACATCTCTCCATGGAGATGGGGAACCATGGGTTCAGTGAGAAAGAGAACCTCCATAGCCAAGAGATCCTCTTGTTGGAGGTGATGGACTCATTTCTTCGAGAGACCACTGTTCATCCCAGAGGACAGATGTGCCTTGTCCTTTAAGGAAGTGAATGAGCCAAGGCCTGTAGCTAGAGTGGGGTTCAGGAAGTGCCAGGCCAGGTAGGCTTCCTCTATTGGGTGGAAAGACATGCTTTTCCTCCAGTTCTGAGGTGACACACCGGGTCCTTTTCTTTTTATGTCCTTCCTCTTTTTTCTCACTAGAGTTCTTTGTCACGTCTATCATTTCCAGGACTCATAATTACTCCTGGGAAGGAGCAGGGAAATGGGTCCACAGCATACTGGGTACACAGAAGTCCTGAAGATTGGTTCTAATTTCTGTTTCTCTATTCTTTTTTCTGTTTTCTTTGGGGTGAATGGAATATTCTTGGTATTCTATTGGTTATACTCATGGTTTTTTCTCTGGGTCTCTTTGCAGTTTGTTTTCAGTTGCCCTGGTGATTCTAATTCCTGTACTACTTTCTTGTTGCTGTGACAAAATACCCGACAAAAGCAACTGAAGGAAAGAAGGTTTTATCTGAGCTCACCTCATGGCAGGGAAGACACGTGGCAGGAGCAGGAAGCAACTGGTCACGTGGCAACCACAGTCAGGAAGCAGAGAGATTAACATTGATGCTCAACTGACTTTCTCCAGGACCCCAGGCCCATAAGATAGTGCTGCCCACATTCAGGATGCATCTTCCATTCTCAAAGACTCACTACTCAGAGGCATGTTCCTCTGGTAATTCTTTAATTAAGACAAGATGACCGTGAATATTAACCATCACAGTATATAAAAAATGAAGTAACTTTTGTATGACAGCCTTATGTTAGTTTATTGGTTCCAGAAGGTTTTTTTTATTTGATGTTAATTCTTCAGAATTTTCTATAGTCAGAATCATATTATCTGAAAGCAAAGTTTTGTCTCCCTTTCCCGTGTGTATATGTTTTATTTCTATCTCTTTCTTCTATGGCTACAGTGTGTCTCTTCTAAAAACCATCTGTTGGAATGTAATGGTATTGAGAGATTCCTTCTAGAAAGTGAATGACTCATGAGCAGTGTTCTCCTATGAATGGGTTAATGCCCTTAAAGAAGCTTCCAGGAGAGTTCACCCCATATGGTATCTTCTATCTCTTGTTCCGCCAGAGAACATGACATTTCTCCTCTGGGAGTGAGGGCTGGGCTTTCACTAGACACTGAAGCTTTGATCTTGAGTTCTTCACTACCATAACTGTGAGAAACAAACTTCTGCTCTTTACAAATGACCCAATCTCAGTGATCTTCTTATAGAAGAACAAAGGAAATCAGACACTAGCTAGTCTTATGGCATTACATAGGACCTGGTGTTTTTTCCCATTTTAGCGGGAAAGTGCTACCTTCTCACCGTTGGACAGTTGCCAGCCATAGGAGTTTTGTATATAATTTTGTCAAATTAAGAAAATTCTCCCCTTTTCAGAGTTTGCTGAGAAGTCCTTATCATGAATGAGGGTTGGGTTTTGTACAATACCTCTCTGCCTTCCTTGATATGCTCCCATGATTTTTCTTTGTATCGTGCTGAGGGGATGGAATACAATGATTAATTTCCACTGGATAGGTTTCAATAACATTTCTTTTGTTGTGTGTGCATTGTTCACTCTTTATATATTATGCATTTGCAAATATTGTCAAATAAACTCCCCCTTTATATTTATCTGTGGAACTGGGAAGGGAGGATGACAGCTGATCCGAGGGCAGCTATGCTATGTAAGAGACTGAAGGGAGAGATGCCCTTCAACTCTATTCCTTTCTGTTCCAGATGGCAGGTTTGGGCCTCACTGGGCAGAAGGTTAAAGCAGTAGCTGATTGAGTCATTCTGTTGAGAGATATCATGAACTTGGTGAAGAAGCAAACGGCTTTGGGCCTAGGTGACAGAGTGTGACAGAATTGTCAAGAAAACTGTGATCCTGTTTTATAAATGTTGTAATCCAGCAGGTGGGAGCTTGGAGCTATGGTGATTTAAGCATTAAATATGACCTCCTTTGCATCTGCAGGCTGTATCCAAGGTAAATGCAATGCATAAAAGAACCAGAGCTCTGCTTCTTTTCGAATGTATTGGCTTTCTCAAAATCCAGCCAGTTTCTTTTCTAGGCATTTTCTCTTAACTCCAAGTCTTAGACCCTGAAAACATCAGTTCCTTCTGATTGGTCTCACACAATTCCTGATATTTTCTTTTGATGAAACCTGGGCTGGTGGATCCTTCTGGGTCCCCAGAACTCTTGTAGTAACCCCACTGCCCTCTGGTCCCTAAGGAGCTATCCAAGAAGTTGGATTCCTTCATTATTAGCCATGATGTGCCTTCTTTTTCTCAGCATTCACTGTCTAGACTTCTTTCCTGCTCGCATCTAACTTTCACTGTTTGCTTTCAGAAAGTCTCAGGCTTTCATGCTGGAAGTCTTCAGAATCTTGTTCGGTGTTTCTGTCCGCAGTGAGTGCCTGTGGGATTTTTACCTCCAAGCAGCAGGCACAGATACATCTTCCAGTTTTCAAAAAGAGAGAATTTTGAAGTTCCTTTGAGGAGTTATCCTGTCTTTACCCCAAGGACCTGTGGTTTGGGTGGGCTTGATAGCTTCTAACTCTATTAGCAGAAGCTTATTATCATGTGACATCACTTTAATAATCACGGTTAGTTTAGACATGATCACCTGGCTTCATTGGACTCAAAAAGTCAGACCCAGAACTTTATTTTAATCACTGAGATAGTGCTTCTCCTTCTGCCAAATGTTGATCCCAGAGGAGGGATGACTGGTGGTACCATCCTGTAGCCCTGAATGAGCAGGCTTCAAATACAACCCAATGGGGAGGGCAGGGCTAAACCAAGAGACAGAAACAACCCTGTCCTGGTGACACTGCATTCAACCATTCCAGAAAATAATCTTATCCAACAAACTTCTAACTCTTATGATCCAGTATTATGATTATAAACAGAAACTCCCTTGCTGATAATTACTTCACTTTGGATTTTTGGTGGCCTTCTGGACTTGACTTTGGGATCTCCTCATGGAAATATTTCCTCCTACAATCCCACCGTCTATCTGCAAAGCCAAGTTCTTGACCATCGACAGCATCTTCATCCAGTCCCTAAATTTGGGTTTCTAAGCAGGCACTTCTGTGATTCCATTCCTGGAAGAACTTCCTGTCACATTATTAGAATTTAGTGCCTAGTGATGCAGGCCTGTAATCTCAGCAACTCGGGAGGCTGGGGCAGGAGGATCATAAACTCACAGACTGCTTGGGACTACAGAGTGATCTTAAGGACAGCCTGGGCATATTAGTGAGACTCTATCTCCAAAATGAAAAGAAAAGGGCTGGAGAGATGGCTTAGTGGTTCAAGGCATTTGCTTGCAATGCCTGTTGGCCTGATTCAATTCCCTAGCTATCCATGTAAAAGCAAGATGGGCATTCATTTGCAGGAGCAAAGGACCCTGACATACTCATCCTCATAGTGTAGGTGTGGTTTTTTTGTGTGTGTGTAAATAAAAAGTTTTAAAAAGCAAAAAGAGGGCTGGAGAGATGGCTCAGCAGTTAAGGTGCTTGCCTGAAAAACCTAAGGACCTGAGTTTGATTCGCCAGTTCCCATGTAATCCAGATGCCCAAAGTGATGCATGCATCTGGAGTTCGGTTGCAGTGGCTAGATGCCTTGCACATCCATTCTCTATCTGTGTGTCTGTCTCTCTTCTCTCTGTCTCTCTCTGCTTGCAAATATATATATTAGGGGCAAAAAGAAAGATGGGGTTGTAGCTCAGTGGTAGAGCGCTTGCCTGGCATACAGGAGGCCCTAGATCCAATCCCCAATGCTACAAAAATAAATTATTAGCATTCATTCACAGTTGTCCACAAGAAGCATGTTTCCTCACTCATAACTGTACCTGTGTGCCGTCAGAACTCACTAATGAACTCCAAGCACCTGTATCTTTAACCATGGCATATCCATGTTTGGGCCCATCCTGACCTCCTTGAGAGAGAAGCTCAATTACACCTCACATCTTACCTTCAGAGAGAACCCAAGAGGAAAGAGAAAGAAGACAAGAGAATGTGTTCCAACTAAGACATGTGCACTTCTTGGGCTGGGAGGGTGTGCAGCGGAGACTGCCTGGGAGTCACAGGCTCAGTTCCAGCCCAGCTTCTAATATTAGCCAGAAATCCATGTGTTCGCATATGCTGATAAAGCCCAGTGAATTATCCCAAAGCCTTCAACTCAGGCCGTCTGCTCCTGCTGCCAACACTCATATTCTTGAAAGTGTCAGTGGCAGAAAAGGTGCCATCAAGGAAATAGCACTTCATCCTTCTGGATCATCCTGCCAGGCACAACAAGTCCCAGATTACTCTTTCTTAAGCCAAGAAAGCAGTATAACCGAGAGCCATAGAACCACGGGCGTAGCTGGAACTGAAGAGTCTGAAAGCCACTTGAGTTGTTCTTTCGAGAGCCACAGAAAGAGGACAAAGTGAGGACATGGAAAGTGACTCACCCAAGGTCACCTAGGATCAGAATAAAGTGCCATCTCTTTACTTCCAAAGCACTTCCCTTTGATCACATCACTCTGGCTTTATTGGTAGAATTGTTTCAGGACCCTGTCTGGACCTGTGGTAGTGTGAATGTATGTCCCCCACAGACTCAGGTGCTTTATTAAAATTGAGTGTGTAGCTTCAGTCCCTAACAGGCAGACTCCTGCTATGGGGGGAAGGGTGGATCTGAATTCTAGCCCAAAGGTATGTAGAGACGTCTGAGCTCTGGGGTCCTGCTTGCTGCTGGATTTTGTGCTTGCTGTTTTTTTTTTTTTTTGGTCTCTCTCTCTGCTTGGATCTATGAAAGGGAGCCAGCTTCTTCCACCATTGATTGAACTTCCTTGGATCTGTAAGCTTGAAATAAATTCCTTCCTCCCATAAAAAATGTGTTTGGCTGGATATTTGTCCGAGAATCTTAGAACTATTTAATCAAGGACCTGTGACTCTTGATTACTTTATTTTATTATATTACTTTGAGGTCAAAAGTCAAATTTAATCCTTAATGTAAGAAAGCATATCCATTAACCCATTTAAAGCAATAAAACTCCTCAAATAGAGTGATTTAAAATAACCATTGATTAGAACACACAAGTCTGTGGGTTGGCTAGGCAACTCTTCAGATCTGGGTGTGGCCAAAGTGATGACAAGAGCATTCACTCCCATGTCTCCTGTCTGATGGGGATCATTGCTATAAAAGGGGCTCATCAGGCTAGAGAGATAATTTAGTCCATAAAGTGCTTGTCTTATAAGCAAGAGGACCTGAGCTTGATTCCCAGAACCCATGTAAAAAAAAAGGCAGACATGGTGGCACATGTTTATATTGCCAGCTCTATGGAAGTAGAGACAGGCAGGCAGATTCCTGGATCTCTTGGCCAGTTTACACAGCAAGCTCCAAGCCAATGAGAGACTCTGTCTCAAAACAGTGAATGGTTGGGGGAGATGTCTCAGAAATGAAATGCATTTGCTTACAAAGTCTGCAGGCTCAGTTTTGAGTTCCCATGTAAAACCAGATGCACAAAGACATGCATGCATTTGGAGTTCATTTGTAGTGACGTGAGGCTTGGGGTACCCAAACAATACTCTCTCTTACTCCCTCCCTCTACCCTCTCTCTCGCTCCCTCTCTCCTCTTCTAAACAAACAAACAAATAAATATTTTTTTTTTACAAAAGTGAATGTCACCTAAGAGGATTAGCACCTAAGGTCATCCTCTGGCTTCCACATGCACACAGGTACACACGCACCCCCCCACACACAAAAACATGCGCGCACACATTCATACATGGCCCCAAAGTGGTAGTGGCCAGGTAGGATGCTTCAGCTCGACCCTCTGTGTCTTTTACCTTTCAACAGCATAGCTTGTTCTGTCTGGACTTGTTCACCTGACACTGGACAAGTTTCTCAAGCAGAATTGGATGTTCAAGGTCTCTTGTGAGGCCAGCTTTCATGGATACACTGCCACCTCTGTTACTCTCTTGCTTTCCATTTACCAAGACAAAACACAGGCCAGTCCGGATTCAAGTCGGAAAATAGAGTCTGCCACTGGATAGAAAGAGGGTCAGCATCGCATTGGAGGAGAAACAGAAACAGGGAGGGAAGTGATGGTGTCTATATTTACAAAGCACTTACCTCGAGATGTGTGTTGTTTCCTGAAAGGGACTGAGCCACCCTGGTTACTGGAGCAGATACCTCTGGAGCTAAATGCATGTGAGTCAGATGCATCTCACCACTTCACTGCTCATAAGAGTGTGTGTACGCATGCACACTGTGTATGTGTAGAGGGGTCTTTGTGTGGGCATACGTGTGAATTTGTACTATCTTAAGTCTCCCAGTTTTTGTCAAGACACTGTAAGGCCAGGTGACTTCAGGACCAAGGAGAGCGGCAAAGCTGCATGTGTGGCAAGTGCCAGACCACCAGCACAACTCTGTTGCAAGTGGCAGACCATAAATCAGATTGTGCTACAGCACACTGGGTAATAGAGTTTCCATTTCTGACACCAGAAGATACCAAGGTGATCTGTACAGAAAAATCATTTCTTGGGAATTCAGCCCAAAGGACCACACTAGTTAAAGGAGACTGGCTTCTCTTAGACACCTAGATGGGGTCGTGACCTCAAGAGCTAAAACCTTCAGCTTTCATTCCAGACACTCCCAAGGGGTCAAAGTCACCGGGAAGCTCAACATTCCAAGTTGATCTGACTTAAGCTTTGTGGTCTCAGGGTGGATGGTGTCCACACCTCTTGTCGCCTCAGGGTGGATGGTGTCTACACCCCTTGTTTCAGCCACCCTGAAGTCATGGATTTCCCCCCAATTGATGTTTACTATGGAGATTCTGACTTCCGGGCACTCACCTAGGTAATTGTCCTACAGAGTGAAAATGGCAATCACAATGTCTGACTTCATGTAACTCACAGTCCAGTAGGGAAATGAGAGAACGCTTGAGGGAGCTATCCAAGGCCTGTGATAGATGGTCTGAAAGAAACAACAGAAAGGGTTTTCGAACATTTCTTTCTTTCGTTTGCATGTGCATATGAGTGTGGTCACACAGGTGCCATGGCATACGTGTGCATTTGGAGGTCAGAGGATAACTTCAAGGTGTCCGTGCTCTTCTCTTGCCTTCTTCAGCTATGGGCTCTTTTGTCATTGCAAATGAATGACACTGTAGTTGGCCCATGAGTTTCTGATTCCCATGGCTCATCCTTCCATTGTGTGGGCACCTAGGGATCACGGACACGTGTGCCACTTTGTGTCCAGCTTCATGTGGATGTTGGGGAGGACATTTCAGCAGGCTTTGTGAGCACTTTTAACTCCTGATTCATCTCCCCAGCTGGACACCAGAAATTTTTAAAAGAGAACAAGAGATGTTCTCCTTTGATATCCTCTTCCAATCCCACTCTGAAATCTAATCATCATTGTAATGTTAGGAAGTGAAAACTTTATGAAGTTGTAATGGGGGAGCTGGGATTAGAATTTATGGAGTACCCAGAGAATTCCAATGCACCTCAGAACTTAAGGAGTACCCTAATTCTTGTCTATAAAATTAAAGAATTAAAATTATAGACCACCAGAGGATAAGGTATAGTGGGAGACTTTATTCAAAAGAAAATGGGAAGTTACAGAGATCTCCAGCCACTAGTGTGGGGAGAGCACGTGGGAGAGGTTTTGACAAAATCTATGCCGGTCAGCTAAACAAGCAGAAGAAGGAAAGATCACGACAAGGAAAGGTTCGTGTGAAAAAGATCCCCAGCCCCTCTCCACAGCCTTTAGGCTGGGGCCATGTGAGGAAGAGGATTTCCTGTTCCTGTGAGTCTTCCCTGGCCCAGGTGAGCAGAGAGACAGCTGACTGGTCTATCTTTGACCAATCAGTTTCAGAATTTAGGTTTGAATTCTAGTTAGAGATAGCTCCCACTCAAGGGAAGGAGGTTAGGTATAGGATCTGTGGAACTTACCTGAAGGTATAAGTTAACCTGTCATAATCCCCTCCCTGCTGAAGAAGTGACCCTAACTGCTGTTAGGGTATTGGGGTGCAGAATCAAAAAAATCACCAGAAAAAAGTATATACATGCTTCTAAGAAAAAAAAATCAAACAAGAATACCCATTTTCATCCTGTAGGAGGCAGGGCAAAGCTCTGACTGGGGAGGGGTTAAGGAGGAGCTTGGCAACATTGTGTGGGGTCTCTCTCCTAAACTCCCACAGGTCATCAATAAGGATAAAATGGTGTTATTAAATTTGGGAATTGGATGTGATCCAGGAGAGAGAGAGAGAGAGAGAGAGAGAGAGAGAGAGAGAGAGAGAGAGAGAGAGAGAGAGAGAGAGAGAGAGTTAGTTTTGCTGGGCACTGACTCCAGAGCCCTGCTCATGGTGGGAAAATACTGCCACTGAGCTCTAGCCCCAGCCCAAGGTTGGCATTCTCCTGCTTCTCATCCTCTTCTTTTGGATGGTGCAGCAGGAAGGCCCTTTGCTGGACCCCAGCCCCTTGATTGCGGACTTTCCAGCCTCTAAAGCTGTAAGTCACCGTATTTCTGCTCATTATCATTCCTCAGTTGTCATGCATGCTGTAATAGCAACAAAGTGGCCTAGGACAGAAGGGGAAGGCAGCTTGGATTGGGAAGGTCTTCATTGAAGAGGTGATGTTGAAGTTGAGGTCTGGCAGTGGACATGGGCATGTCCTGCCATGTCAAGGGAGGAGGAGCCGGAACAAAGGTCCTGAGACAAGAGAAAAGCATAGTGCCTAAGGCTCTGAAAGCAGCTCAAGGGAACTGAAATCTGGTAAGCAGGACACAGCGTTTGAGATAAGCATGGCAACTGTGATCATGATCTTGTAAGGTTGCAGTCAATTTCACGCGGCTGGACAAACACCTAGCCGGAAGAATCTTATGGGAGGAAACGGTTTATTTAAGGCTTACAACTTCCAGAGGAAGCTCCATTAATGGCTGGAGAAACTGGCTCACTTCCATAGATTCAAGCAGAGAGACACCTTATCAAACAGCCAGCAAACATCAACAGCCAGAGCTCCAAACTGCTCTTTCTACACCCTCTAGGGCAGGACTCCAAGATCCACCCCAAGTGACATGACTCTTCTCTGCACACTAGAGGTTCAATATTTAAGCCCGAGTCTATGGGGACACACATTTAAACCACTATATGGATGCGATGCTATGGAGGTTGAATTTTATTTTTTAAAACAACGGTAAAATAGAAAGTATTTTCTCAGGTTATTCAGATATTCTTTACCTCTTGTTGAGAATTACTAGGTTGGAAAATGTTCCAGGAAACTAAGGGGAAATACCTCCAGATTCATACCCTGCCTCCAGAGATGAACCGATTTGTGAACCAGTCTTGTTCCTGGTGACCAGCCTAGAACAGGTCCATAGTTACACAGCCTCCCTGGAATGAGCTCTGTGTGTGTGTGTGTGTGTGTGTGTGTGTGTGTGTGTGTGTGTGTGTGTGTGTGTTATACCTTTTCATATGTGTGCAGGTATGTGTGTGCATATGGAGGCCAAAAGAACATCCTTGGGTATTATCCTCAGAAACAAATTCCCCCCTTTTATTGAGACTGGGTCTCTCACTGCCCTGGCACTTACCAATTAGGCTAGACTGGCTGGCCACTAAATTACAGGGATCCACCTGTCTCCACCTCCCCAGAGCTGGGATTACAAGTGCCTGCTATCACGCCCAGCTTGTTACCTGTGGGTTCTGGGGAGACTTTCAGGTCCTTGTGCTCACAAGGCAAGTACTTTACTGGCTAAGCAATCTCCACAGACCTGAGCTCCTCTCTGTTGAATTCAAGGGGCTCCTTGCCAGGCCTGGGACTGTGTGTCCTCCCCAGGACTCATTCTCTCCTCTCATGCCATGGGGTCCAGGATGTACTACTCCATCCCTTCGCCAATGACCAGCTTGGCCTTATTTCCTAGCTCCTGAATGACACCCCTGCCTATACTCAAGTCTCCAGCCCTCCAGCATCACAAGCCTGATGAAACACTCCTCTTCTACCTTGTGAGCCCGCCCCTCGTTCTCTACTGGGGTTCCTTTAGGTAAATGGTCAGTGACTCTGTTCTTGGGGAAATATGTGCGTGGCCATTGTGATGAGCCAATACTGACAGCAATTTACCACTGGTAGCTCCCTTCATCCTTTCCTCAACCCTTTCCTCCAACCTGATGTGTTGAAAGACTTGTCCCCAGGACATCACATCCAATAACAGTAGCTACCCTTTGCCGAGCACTTTCTATATGCTAAACATCGCTTTAAGTGGTTTCATTCAGTGTGTGGACAAGACTGTGATGCAAGGAGCGCAGATTGCATCTTCCAAAGATGATGGACGGCACAGTAGGATGGTCTTCTAGACCCCCCCCCCATTCAGAAACAGAGCGTAACTGCCTTCCCTTAGAGTGTTCATATGTGTGTTTGTGTGTTATACCTTTTCATATGTGTGCAGGTATGTGTGTGCATGTGAAGACCAAAAGAACACCCTTGGGTATTCTTGTGAATCGTGAATACACTGGCAATCCTGCGATGCTCTCATAACCAAGCGTGCAATGACCTCACGGTGGCTGATACTATCTACATGAAACCTACATAATAGGAGGGGAAAGATGACGACATGCCATCAAAATAGACACAGTGAGTAGTTGGGAAGCAGAAGAGATTCAATGGCGAGAAGATAAGAGAAGAGGGAAAGGGAGGGGATTTTGATGATGCTTTATTGCCTATTATGTATGGAGCTTGTCAATCAAAAGTGACTTTAAAAAGAGCATGATGGAAGTGACTGGTTGATTTTGAGTCTGGGTGATGGAAAGTGGTACAGTCCCCTTTAAATTGTTCCCTTTATTTTAGTTTTTCCGTTGGCATACAGACATTTGGGTCTGTACATTGGGGCATTTGGGTATCATTCCTTCTGACAGTTTCCAAAACAATTTGCTTCAGTTGATTCTCATCCCCCCTGTTTCCCCCCAAAGCTCCCTTTCCTTCTTCCCCAATATGCTCCCCTATCTTTTGTTTACATGTCACATGCATGCTCCCCCCTCCCCCACCCCCTCCTCATCTTTTTAGATTCCATCTTGGTCACTCCTCTATCTTTATAGGTTTTGCCCGCATTCCCCGCCCCCATGCTTACAGTTATTACAAGCTGGGGTCCACACAGCAAACACAACACAAGGTGCTGGTCTTTCTGAGTTTGGGTCAGTTCACATAATTCTTTTCAGGCCCATCCATTCTCCTGCAAATTTCATCATCTCATGTTTCCGAACTGCTGAATAGAATTCCATTGTGTATATGTACTGCATTCTCATTATCCACTTATCTGCGGATGGGCATCTAGGCTGGTTCCGATCTTAGCTAGTCCCCTTTAAAACAATACTCTCTGGTGAGCCCGGGAAGGTGGCTCAATGGACGAAGAACTTGCCACACAACTGTGAATACATGAGTTCAGGTCTCCAGCCCCCAAGCGAAGCAAGTGCTGTAGCACTAGTGTCTGCTGTGCCAGTGAGCCGAGGCTGAGAAGGGAGGGTGAGGGAGAGCCTGGTAAACGCAGTAGGGAACAGAGAGAGACCCTGCCTCGCACAGATGGAAGGTGAGGATTGACATCCTAAGCTGTCCTCCACGTGGATGCTGACATGAGTGTGCCCTCACTCAGGCACATGAACACACACACACACACACACACACACACACACACACACACACACACATGCACGAAGAAACCTCGTTTTGAGGAGCTCTGAGTGATGTGAGAAGTCACACCCCACGACTGCCCAGCTAGAGGGTCCACATGAGGGCATTCAAGAGTAGCTCAGTGTCCTCTCAGGCAGCAGACAACACTATGGTCAGCTCTACCAGGGGGACACAACCTGGATGTCAGGCTCAGTGGGGCCTTCAGGTGTCTGCACTGCAATCGTGCTAGTCCCCATGCCATATCCACCCAGCCTAACCTTTCCCATGGGACTGACCCACAGAGTCAGGAGCAATTGTTTTGACCAAATAAGTTGGGGATAATTTGTTATAAAATGACAATAACTAAAACAATAGGTATTGCTACTGGCCCTTGTGGTTTGAATTTGAAGTGTTGCCACAAGCTTGTGCTTTGGAGGTTCAGTGCCTACCTCATGGCTGTGGAGCCTCTAGGAGGTGGGGCCTGGCTGCCAGAAGCAGTTCACTAGGGCCAGGCATTTAAAAGTTACATCTGCTTCTTGTTCCAGTCCGCTCTTGGTTTCCTGGTTCATGGTGATGTGAGGACTGTCTGTCACACACTCCCACTGCTACAAAGTCTGTCATGTCTTACCCTTCATGGTGGAAGGAGACCCTCTGAAACCAGGAGCCAAAATAAATATTTCCTTCCTAAATTGTATCTGTCAGACGAAGAAGCCAAGAATCAAACCAAGCATATCCTCTCTTCAAAGTCAAGATGTGAAGTGGTAGGGAGAGAATCTAAGGTCTGTCACATCTCAAGTGTTATCACCTGTGCCATCACCATCACCTGTTATCACCTGAGCCATCACCTGTTATCACCTGTGCCATCACCATCACCTGTTATCACCTGAGCCATCACCTGTTATCACCTGTGCCATCACCATCACCTGTTATTACCTGTGCCATCACCATCACCTGTTATCACCTGTGCCATCACCATCACCTGTTATCACCTGAGCCATCACCTGTTATCACCTGTGCCATCACCATCACCTGTTATCACCTGTGCCATCACCATCACCTGTTATCACCTGTGCTATATCACTATCCACCTCTAATCACCTGAGCTATGAACATCACCTGTTATCACCATTACCTGTTAAGCAAGAGCCCGTACACCTGAATATGGATTTGACACTAGGTTCTGGGTCGTGTCCTTCTACCTTTGAATAGATCCAAGACTGGGAGCTCCTGATCTAGCTTCATATTGAAATTAATCTCAGGAGCCACCCTCTAGCCTCCAATATGAATCCAGGTACCATGGATGTTCTTATGGACCATACTCAGGGCTGGTTGTAATGTCAGCCTGGGAGGGTAGAAGCTGCTTTTGGAATGCCTGCGTGCAGCCCCTCCAGCTGGGCTGTCTTGGGGTATGACTTCTCACATGGCAACTCAACTCAGAGTTCCTAAAGAAAGTTGTGTGTGTGTGTGTGTGTGTGTGTGTGTGTGTGTGTGTGTGTGTGTTCAGTCTTCAACTTCAAAAGACAGCAGAAACCGCAGGTTAAGAACACATGGAATTGGCTCTCTGTTTGAGGAGCTGTATGAACTTGGAACCAGAAGTTCCTCCACTTTTCCAAGCCTCAGTTTTCTCAGATGGAAACTGGGAAGATGCAGTCATTTTTCTACACAAGAAGAAACTCAGACCAATTAGAGAGTAACAGAATCTCCTTCATAGGGTTGTCTGGGCTGTGAAATGAAATAGTGCAGATGAGGTGCTGATCACAGTTCCCAACAGTCAGTAGGTTCCATTTAAATGTTCCTTCTTAATTAGTCACTATTGTTATTACAGGCTAGAGACAGATACACATTAAGCCTGGTGGGGAGGGAACAAGCTCCTTCTCCACTTTTACTGCTCTTTGGAGCCCCTTTAAGAGTACTTAATTCACCCCATTGTCCTCACACAAACACTACTGAAAGGTGGAACGCCTTCTCTTCTCGGTGAGTAACAAAGCCACACTGAGTAAGAACACAGCTCCTTGCTTCCTCACCTGAAGGTGGGATGATGGCCACAACAGCACCATTAACAATTTGGATGCCTGACTTCTCCATCTCTCTGTGTTCTCTTCTAAAAAATAGAAATGGTATTGATCACAGTGTGGTGGCTGTGAACAGCCAATGAGCTGATTAACGCTGGGCTCTGGAACACAATGCTGAGAGGAGACTACAGTTCTTTTTCTTTCTCTGGGCTATTCTTTGGGTCACTTTCCAATAGGGTGGCTCTGTATTATACCCATTCCTACTGTGGTGGTTGGAATGTAAAGTTTCCCCTCTCATAGCCTCATGGATGTGTCATTAAGCCCCATACTTAATCCCCAGCCATAGGACAAGTACTAGATTTGAGGTCAGAAGACCTGAGTATGACCCTGAGCCTCAGTGTCTTCATCTGTGAAATGGAGACAATGGCATACCTATCTCACTTGAACTTCAGGCTTACTGGGCAGTTTCAGAGACTACATGGCCTATGGGAAGCTCTGTAGATATTCATGGCTATTAGACTTGGACAGAAGAAGTCCAGTCCATGTACACAAAACTGAGAGCATTGACAGTTCTCAGTGAGAAGCAAGGAGCACAGCTCCAGCCTGGGATCGACTACCTGGCTCTCTTGGAGGAGAGTCAACTTTTTTGCAATATTCTTGCTCCTGGGGAATAGTACTGTCCTAGCCAGCCCTCTAGAAGCCAGCCGACTTTGGATTCAACCTCTTGCTGATTGTCCGCATGCAGTCAGCATGCCTGGTGGATTAAATAAGAGAAAATGGTAAATGCTCTGAGGTCCTTACTTTTACAACCCTTAGTTAACTTGTATTAATTATGTTCTCATTGCTCATTGTGAACAAATACCTGACCAGACCGACTTTGGCCAGGAGAGAGTTTACTTCAGCTGACAGTTCCAGAGGGTAGATTCCCTTGTGACAGGGAAAGCTTAGAAGAGCAGGAAGCCAGCATTCCACTGTCAGTCACATCCGCAGAAAAAGGAGAGAGAGAGAGAGAGAGAGAGAGAGAGAGAGAGAGAGAGAGAGAGAGAGAACAGCAAGCTGGGCCAGAAAGTTCATCCAGAAAGTTCCACCTCCTAAAGGTTCCACAACCTTCCCAAATAGCACCATTTTTGCTGGAAACCAGCTTTTAGAAACATGAGTCCACAGAGGGCATTACATTTAAACAACCCCATTACTGATGAAGACAATCAGGTACCCAAGAGTCTAAGTAGCTTGTCCAAGGCCACGTAGCTTGTAAGAGATCTGAGCAGGCTCTTAACTCTAGAAAGGAGGGGTACTAGATCACTACAGTAAAGCTTTCCCACCGTTCCCAGAAATTCCTATAGAATCTTCTAGAAGGTGTGAGTCTTCTTCGTCTAGGCCTGGTCCAGTCACTCTCTGTGTAAAGCTTCTCGAAGGCTGTTTTCACAGACCAGGGTCCTGCAATTGGCCCATAAATCCCTATGTGGTCTGTCTCTCCTCTGTCTCCTGCCAACTTTCTTCCCACTGAACTCTGTTTGCTCTACACTCAAGAACAATGAGGTGTTTTATGCTCTTTCATTCTGCTGTATCATGGTGAATTCAATTCCCACTTCCTCCTGAAACCCCTCTTCATCACCTGAAAACTACTCATCCAGCCTTCCCTGGCTCCCCGGCCCCTCCCCTGGACTCCCCGAGCATTCTGGCCTTCCTCCCTTCACAGTGTCCATCACTTGGAATTCAACAATTTGTACATTACAAGTTCCTGGAGGCAAGATTCTGTTTCGGCTTCCCAGCACTTCCCATAAGACCAGAATGGATAACCACTGCTAAGGAACACTTTTAGATACGAAAAATTATTCCTATTACCATGATGGCACACCACCAGGAAACGGTGCCCTCAGGACTCCAATCTGTCACCTTGGAGTGGCTTAGTGAATCTGCCTCCTCTTCCAGCTGACACCCAAAGTCAGGAGTACCATGGGGTTCAGCCTCCCCATGTCTTTCTCTTCCCACTGCCTCAGCCCCCTGGATTCCTTCACACACTAGAGGCTGCTCCATCACATCTCACACCAGCCCAGGTCAAGTCCTGGGCCACCCTTTGCATCTGGGGTGTGTGTCATCTGGATTTAGCAGTACAGAATTTTCAAGAGACATTTATTTATTCATTCAAGAGATACTAGGGGAAGATGAGGAGAAAGAAAGGCTTATAAAGGTGGGATTTTGTGTTCACAGGCTTCTACTTGTGTCTACCTGTCAGGCTAGGCTGTAGTTATTCCAAAGAGACATGGCTGGCTGGAAATGTTCATGAAATGAACAAATGATTGAATACGTGAATTAGTGCCTTTCCGGTAGTATTTCTGTTCCTTTTGTTCATGTGTGTATAGTATATGCATTCGTGTGTGCAGATGCACGTGTCCAGAGTACACGCACCCAGTGTGAATGCACACGCATGCGGAGGCCATGGGGAGGCCATCAAGTATCCTTCACTATTAATCTTCCACGATATTTCCTTGAGACAGAGTCTCTCACTGAACCAGGAGCTTGCCATTCTTTTCATTTAGACTGGCTGACCAGAAAGCTCCAGATATCCTCCTGTCTCCACCCTGCCTCCATCAAGTACTGGAGTTACAGGCTTGCGTGGCCATGCCCAGCACCCACCTAGCATTTTTACATAGGTTCTGGGGATTGAACTCAGCTCCTCATATTTGCCCAGCAAAAGCTCTTACCCACTGTGTCCTCTGAGCCACCTCTGCTTCCCCGTCAGTAGATTTGATTGACTTCTTTCATCAGGATACTGCTAAGAGCACCCCCTCACCCTACCACCCCACACACTGGGTTACTGTAAAATATCTTTTGTACAATGTGCCTGCTCAGAGGCCGCAGGAATTTTTCTTTTAGGACTTCCCAAGGCACAGGATGCCTCTGGGCCAAGCCCCTGTCAGGGGGAAGGGAAGCTGGAGACAGGGAAACATCTTCCTGTGACCCAAGACTGGAATTCTAATTCTGCACTTGAAAGGGCGCTCATCGCCAGCTATCTCTGCTCCAGCCCTTGGGGTACACCTGCCATAGGCTGCCAGGGAACCTGCCAGGTGTTTTCTGTCTGCACCGGTGTATAAATGACATCAAGCTGCTTTTCCAGCCACAGGGAGGTTTCTGCTTCATTCGGGCTCTGGAAAACTGCCTCCAGAAACCCACTGCACCAGCGGTGAGGTTTGTCTCATTGTGCATGCCCGCCCTCCTCCCTGTTCTGCTCCACAAGGCTATGTACTGCTTACCCTGCAATGCCTGAGCTGACACCTCTTCTGTGAAGCCTTCCCAGCCCAGGAACCCCCCCATCACCATCCACATATGACCTGCCACTTAGCAATGTTCATTCGGCCTCCACAGAGGCCTCCTATAGACTTGAAACAACAGTCACTGATGAGCTCAGTATTCAATGGGGAGTCCTGTTGGTCACCAATGGCTTCCCTCCTGCACCTTCAGACACCTGTCCCTCAGACAGGCTCTGTGAGCCATTCACAGAACCACATATCTCCCACACACTTCAGCACGGGACCTGGGTCTGTTCTTACCGCAGTGCAAGGTGCCAGAGAAGAGCAGAATTGGAGGGGTCTCTAGAGGTTTCCGCTCAGACAGGCACATCCTTGTCTGCCCTATTCCAAGAGTGAAGGCAAACGCTAAAGCCAGCGTTGGTTTCAGGGCCAGGGAAACAGGCTCCAGTCTCCAAGGGAGAGGCTTTGAACTCCTGCTGCAAAGAGATGTACGACCCAGAAAGAACGCGTGGCCATTTTCCATCCACAAACGGTCTGTCACTGTTTCATTACTTAAACCTATAAATGGTAAGGATTTAATCTGTGGCTAAAGTAGAGAAATATGAGTTCCTCATACTATCAAGAGAAAAATCTAGCATCCAGCCTACACTGTGGGCTTTGGAGTCTTTAGATCTAGCTTAGAATTGTGTCTTTGCACTTACTCATCGTATGACCTTGGGCAAATCACTTCCTTTTTGTGAGCTTCCATTGACTCTTTGGGAAAGTAGGAATATTAATAATACCAATATCAAGAATCAAAGGATGTGTGAGTGTAAAGCCCCTTAGCACAGTGCTGGGCATGGAAAAATGCTTAATAAAAGTGGCTTTTATTACTGCTGTTATTAAAAACAACAGCTATTATTTTACCTGCCATGTATTCGAGCCATGGAATCCCCCCTCCCAAATCCCTACGCTGTGAGTTCCTCAAGGGCACAGACTGTACATATAGAAATACTCACTACAGCTTTGTTTATAATGGGGAGAAATTGAAAGCTGCATAAGTATCTAATGGTAGGGGGTTGCTTAAATGAATTTTAGGATATCGACCCAAAGCATTGCAATATTGTCATTAAGAATGATGTAGCGCTCTGAGTGCTGACATTGAAAGCCGCACATGACGTATCTTCAAAAGGGAAGGAAAGTTACAAAACAGTCTCTGTAGTACCACAACGCCTGCAAAAGGTACTTAGGTGCAGATACATGTGTGGGAGAACTGGTGGGAATATAACTTTGTGGGTAGAGTACTTGCTTATCTTGCATGCATGAGGCCCTGGGTTCAATCCCCACCACCATCAAAAATAAATAAATAGATAGACAATAAATAGGAGTTTTAAAACTGTTGGGGCTGGAGAGATCATTTACTGTGTAAGCCTGAGGAGGCCTGAGAGACCACTCAAGTTTACCCAGGACCCACATACATATCTGGGCATGGCCATGCATGTCTGTGACCCCAGGCCTTTGAAGAGCAGAGACCAGTGAGTTGCTTAGGTTTGTGAAAACACAACAAACTCTTGAATCAGTAAGAGACTCCTGCTCAGTGGTCGAGCTCCAGGTTCAGTGAGAGAATCTGTCTCAAGGAAATAAGGTAAAGGCACAATAGGACACCCAATGTTCTCTTCTGGCCTCTGCACATGTGTGTGTCTATGTAACCATGTAACATATCCACACATCAACACATACTACATACCACACATAGACACCTCCCCAAACATGCACACAGAGAAAAATAAAATAAAATAAACTACGATGATCACTCCTAAAGGGGGCTTCTTCTCCCTCAGGACACCAAGTCTCACCAAATGACTTCACTCTCTGACTTCATTGTGAGTAAGATGACCGATGGACAGCACCGCTGGAGGCTAGAGACCCATTGAGGGGCAACGATGTGAGTGTGTGCAAGGCAAAACTGTTCACTGGCCATCATGGGACCTGCTGGCCTCAAGGAAATAAACACTCCATTCTGGGCAGCAATGCCTCTGCGAGACACATTCAACTCCCCAGCTGTCTCGACTCTCCTGCACATTCCTGGTTCAAACCATCTCCATTAGAGCCTTACCTCCCTGATGGGCATAGCGCTCCCTGGAGGGATTTGTAAGTCAGCGCATCCACTTCAGGATCCGCTGAAAGCCAGGAACAATCCCAACCACTTACATCAGAGGATGCTTGATGCTCTCAGGCCTCAGCAAAGGTGGCTTTCCTTGATGGAGGATCTCTGCCTACATCTGGGCATCTGATAAAGACAGTATTTGCTGGCACTGTGCCATGGCTGGGAGCTTACCAGGTATGGCGGAGGGGGTAGAAAGAATCAGGGCTTGGGGACCCACACAGATTTTAAAAGCAATTTTAGTGAGGCATTTCTCCATTACCTCTTTGGTCCCATCAGCAAGGCCACGTCCCTGGGTATTCCCAGAGAAGCATGGTGGATGATGGGGCACCGCCCTCATCATGCCAAGCTCGAATGCTCGTGGGCATGTGGGGATGCGATGTTGATTCACAATATTGTTAATTACCAGGAAGTTTTGGAATTGAGCAAACTTTCTCCCACCTCCATTTGCCAGCAATTAAGTCAGGCTGGTTGTGAATCACTAACCGTTTTCCCCTGTCTAACTCCCATAATTGAGGGAGAATACCTCTGTTAGGCAAGCGTGCATCCAGAACTTAGCTAAGATAGAACCCTTTATAAGTGAAGCTTTCAGTTGGAATATGTTTCCCCATCTGGCATCCAAACTGAGAAAATCTGTCTTTCTCATATCAGGCTCTGATATGAGCTGCAGAGCCCAGACTTCCGTGGTATGTATGGTGCTTGGCTGGCAGCACGTGTAGCAATGATAAACCTTTGAAATTCACAGTGAAAAATGAACTTTATGGTAGAAGTGGGCTTCTCTTCATGCCATATCTGGCTCTGCCATAAATTACCTATATGGCTTTGGACACATATGTAAATCTCTCTGCGTCTCACTATTGTCATTAGCTGAATGAAGAGAATAGATTATCATGGAGATTAATAAAACAATCCCTTTGAAGTGCTTAGAATCCCAGCTGATGCACTTAATTTTTTTTGATTTATTTGTGAGAGAGAAAGAGCGAGGAGACAGACACAGAGAGAATGAGTAGAGGTGCACCAGGGCCTCCTGCAACTGAAAACTGCAAACTCCAGATGCATGAGCCACTTTGTGCATCTGGCTTTATGTGGATACTGAGGAATCGAACCTTGGCTGCCAGGCTTTGCAAGCAAGTGCCTTTAACTGCTGAGCCATCTCTCCAGCCCCCTGATGCATTTTAATTCCAGCACTTGGGAGGCTGAAGCAGGAGGATTACTGAGTTTGAGAACAGCCTTGGCTATGTAGTATGCTTCGAGCCATAGAGTGAGACCTTGTCTCAACTCCCCTCCTCCTCAAAGAAAAATGTCATCTAGTATAGAGAAACTCAGTAAATATGCACAAACCTACACCCAATGTTCATGAACTTATAGGGGCACAAAGACAGCCTTCTATCTGAGACCTATAGGGATAATTAAATGTAAATGCAGCATGGGTGAGCCCTCTTTGAAGGCAAGGTGGTCTCCATTCACAACTGTATGCCTTAACCCAGCTCAAATTAACTCCAACTCCCTGCCCACTGACACACTTATGTGTTTCCAGCTCTATGTGGCTACAAGGCACACCACAAACCATGGTGAATGCACCCCTTTTGGTTTATGTCCACCAACCTGAAGCCCTTAGTGCACCCTTCTCCTCCTCACCCCAAGCTACAATCTCCCCTAATAAGTCCCTGAGAAAATAGAACATATTGAGATTTGCTTTCCTGGGTTGTCACAGCAGGCAGCCCATGAAGGCTGCCCTCTCTGCTATACAGACCTGCACGTGTTTCTGTCAAGACTGATCTCCTCCTCGGCTCAGAAAGACATCCCCAGTCCTGAAGCTATCTCCTCTGTCACTTATGGCAGTTCTCCACGGGGCCATTCCCACCTGCATCCAAACAGCATCATAAAAAAGCAAGCGTCACTGATCATGCCTCTCTGGCCTCAGGTCCTGCCCACTCCTCCCACCCGCGGTCACACTTCCCTTTGGGTGCTCTGTCCACATCCTTTCCTCCTGTACCCTTGACTTCACTCAACAGCTCTTCTCAGGGTCACTGGTTACCTCATGAAGTCTAAGCCAAGGTCAGCGCTCAGGGCTCAGCCTCCTCTGCCTCCCCCCAGCTGCTGGGCCTCTCCTTTCTGAAACTCTTTCTTTCCTTAGTTTTGGGTCCTCCGCTCATCTGGGTGACTTCTCAACCTTCTTCCTCTTATTTATTTATTTGCATACAGAGAATTAAGTTTCATTATGGTATTTTCAAACAAACTTTTTGTTTCCTCCCCCATCCCCCCCCCCGTGCCTTCTCTCCTACAACTCAGCTCCTTTTCTGCTTTCACGCCATGTTTCCTTTGCCCTTCTTCTCTTTTCATCATCTCTCCTTCCCCTAGTGTGATCTCCTATCTCAAATCACAGCCCGGCCTCTCCTCCCCTTATTTACATAAATACAGACCTAGAAAGTTAGGATTCTCATATGAGAACAACATGGGATTTTGTCTTCCTGGACTTGGGATTTTTTTTTTCCAATTCCATCCATTTTCTTGCTAATGCTATAGCTTCAGTTCTTCTGGAGGCCAGGTTATCATGGAGAAAAACTCCAATGTGGGTAAAACTCCAGTGTGTGTGTGTGTGTGTGTGTGTGTGTGTGTGTGTGTGTGTGTGTGTGTGTGTAGATAGACAGACGAGTAGATATAGTTGTTATGCATTTTCATTCTCCAGTCATCAGCTGATGGTCATAAGTTGATTCTGTTTCCCAGCTACTGTGACCAGAGCTAGTAACGAACAGGGATGCACAGGATCTCTGTGGTAGCAGAGTCCTCAGGGTACATGCCCAGGAGTGATACAGTGGTCATGTGGTAGTTCCACTTACAGCTTTTGGAGAAACCTCCACACTGGTTTCCATAGTGGCTGCACCAGTTTGCACGGTCACCGACAGTGAGTAAAAGTTCTCCTTTCCCCACAGCAAAAGAAGGAAGCCTGCGGAATGAAATTGCTGACAGCTATTCCTCTGATGGGGGGGTGTTGATATCTAGATGATATGAAGAGCCATGAAAACTAAACACCAAAACAAAACCACCCAACCTGCCAATCAATAAATGGGCGAATGAAATGAACCGACAGTTCCCAAAAGAAAAGCCACAAAGGGCCCACAGATATTTTTTGGTTTTGCAGGTTTAACTTCCTTAACCTCCAGGGAAATGCAAGTGAAAACCTCTTTAAGATTTCATTGTAAAGTATGCAGAAGAGGGGGCGGAAAGATTGTGAGAGTCGTGGTGGGGGAGATTATCCAGAGGCATGGCCAGGAGAACCTGGCTGAATACTAGGCTATCCATGGTCCCCTGTCACAAGGAATGATCCAGACGACCCATGGAGGAGGTTATCCAGTGGAGGGGGGGAGGGGAAAGCAGCGGGGAATTGGGGATAACAACTCATTGTTTGCCCACTAAATGTTGTAACTCATTATGGACAATAAAAAGAAAAACAGAAAAAAGAGATTTCATTCTATCCCAGTCACAATAGTCTCATGTCTCGTCTCTTAATACTAAGTACAGTTTCACTCAGTCTCAAATGTCCTCTTGTCTCCTACTGTCCTTCTGACTTGCTGATGACTCCCAAATGTTATCTCCAACAATAACATCTCCCTTAGACACATGCACAAATTAGGACCATGTATGCAATTAGTGATTGTCATGGTTTGATACAGGTGTCCCCCACAAACAATTGAATGTGTTCTGATAGATTGATCCTCAGCTGATGGCAATTCGGGAATTAGAACCTCACTAGAGCTGTGTTGTTGGGGCAGGCTTTTGGGGGTTATAAGCCAGCTTCCCTTTGCTAGTATTTGGCACACCTTCCTGCCTCTGTTTGCAGTGCTGTGGCAGAGGTGATGTCCAGCCCTCTGCTCATGCCATCGTTTCCCCTGCCTGGATGGAGTCTCCCCTTGAGTCCGTAAGCCAAATAAACCCATTCTTCTACAAGCCACTTTTTTTTGGGTTCTTTCTGGGCAGCAACTAGAAAGCTGACTGCAACA
>PVHP010005527.1:0-48089 GCA_004024765.1 Zapus hudsonius
GAGAGAGAGAGAGAGAGAGAGAGAGAGAGAGAGAGAGAGAGAGAGAGAGAGAGAGAGAGAGAGAGAGAGAATGTCAGGACTTCTAGTCACTGCAAATGAACTCCAGATGCATGTGCCACCTTGTGCATCTGGCTTTACATGGGTACTGGGGAATTGAACCTGGGTCCTTAGGCTTTGCAGGCAAGCACCTTAACCATTAAGCCATCCTCCAGCTCCAGAAAAGCTTATTTTAACTACATCCCTTTTGTCTGTTTTGGATTTTTCATCATATCCAAATCATATACAAGTATCTTTTTTGAGTGTTTATATTCCAAAATGAAAGTTAAAATCAAAATTTATGGCAAAGGGCATGATGGATACAAACTTCAAATGATTCAGAAAAGAATATAATATATCTATGTACATATTGTCTATCTAGAGAGAAGAAAAATGGTTGAGCAAGTGGGAAAATGTTAATTTAACAACAGGTTAATCTGGGCTAAGTGTTGCAGGTGTTCTTAGTATCTTGTTATTCGTTGTCATTGCAACTTTTCTGTAAGTTTGACATTTTCCAAATAAAAAATTCTTTAAAAATTATGATGGAAAGAAAATGGGCCACAGCTGCTGTGCTATGAACATAAAGGCTTGTTTTGTGGAAGGAAGAGTCTTCTCAGCCATTTTCTTTGTTGCTTGCCTGGTGCAAATTTAGGTTTTCAGTCACAGACCCTTTTAAAATCATTTCCTGGCATAATTCCTTTGAGGAGTTTAACAATAACAATAATTAGAGACATAATCATGGTTAATGTAATAATTCCACATTGATAGCAGCAAGTTTAGCAGGTGACATAATGGGCATCTGCATAAGTTTTGAACTTTGCTTCTCTTATATGAAATTCAAAATTCTGTGAGCAAGGAAAAAAGAGAGAGAAGCAGACTCAACATTTCCTTAGCCTTTCCTAGGGCGGGCATTGTGCAGGGTTTTCAGGATGTCATCTTGTTCATGGCCCCAAGTCCTATAAGGCTAACTTCACTATCTTTGTTCTGATGTTGAGGAAGCAAAGCCTTCGTGCGTGTCAGTATCAGATTTGGTGCTCCTGGCTGCAAGTAAGCAACCTCCATCTCGGCAGGTTCAAACGATGAGGATGTTTGTTATTTCACAAGACAAGAGGCTGGTAACAAAAAGAAGGGCAGTAAATAAAGGCTGATGACTGGGCAGTCCTGGCGGTATAAAGATGAGTTAGACTTGCTTCTTGCTCACAGGGAATTCATGTAGGCTGTCCAGGGAGGTGTTGATCACTTAGCCTTCAGACTTGTACACTTTGATTTCATCTTAGTTTATTTTATTCCTTATTTTTATTATTATTAGAGATAGAATCTCACTC
The DNA here is from genome assembly GCA_004024765.1 of Zapus hudsonius. NCBI lineage: Eukaryota > Metazoa > Chordata > Mammalia > Rodentia > Dipodidae > Zapus > Zapus hudsonius. Next base: position 1,362 of record PVHP010005527.1, read on the forward strand.
TAGCCCAGGCTGACCTGGAATTCACTATGTAGTCTCAGGCTGGCCTCCATCCACAGCGATCCTCCTACCTCTGCCTCCTGAGTGCTGGGATTAAAGGCGTGAGCCACCACGCCTGGTCTTATCCTATCATATTTTATTTTAGGGCTTTGTGCATGCTAAACACGTGTTCTATACTGAGTTATATTCCTAGCCTTCTGCCTTTTAATAGGCACATGTTAAACAAACACATGGCATACGGAGAGCTGTGAAATAAACCATTGCTTTTTAAGAGAATATTTATTCATGCTATAAACTCGGGATTTTCTTTCTTGTGAAGATTAATATTATTTGTGTGTGTGTACACGAGTTCACTGGCTTGACTTTTTATATACTCTTGCCTCATTTTGCTTTTGGGCCTTATTTGCAACTAAGGCAATTTTTCTGGTCATAAAATCCATGCATGTTAGGTCAAAAACAATTTACATCATTTTAACATCTCTCATGACTAAAAAAAATCTAGAAATAAGGATCACACCAATTTTCTGGTAGATTTGTTTTCTTTGCATGAAATCATTATTAGTCTTATGAAAAATAGTTGTATTTTAAGCTAGCCTCCCATGACTGGCATTCTTCAGAAGTTCACATCTAGCATCTTATTCACACCCTTGATTTTTTTTTTCCTTACTGTTTTCTACCAGTCTTTATGAGACTGCTGTCTGTTTTCTCCAACTTTCTTGAACTTTCTAGTAGAAGGAACAGTAAAATAGCAGTCAGGAAAGCTGTTTTTAGGTTGGATGCTAATTTCTCTGCACTTGGGCCTCAATTTTACAGAACCAAATGTTGAGCTAGGTCAGCAATGAAACGGGTTTTATTGCAAGATCTAAGTCTGGTTAGTAATGTCTGCCTGGATAGCTGTGTGATTGATTGATGCTGTCTGTCATGAGTGGAAATTTGTGGCGGTCATAGAAAGTTTCTTTTCTCAAACTACACAGCATCTGTGTTTTGTTTGTTGATTAAAAACAGTTTAATTGAAACATATGACCAGTAATAAGCTGTACATAGTTTAAACTATAATTTGATATGCTAAAATATGTCTGCCTGTGAAATCTGTATTATAAGGACACAATGAGCACAGCTTTTTATATGCAAATTTTGTCTATCTTTTAAAACCTGCACCGTTTTAATGTTTTCATTATCATTTATTAACTATACACAATAATTCATTGGTTATGACATCTTATACATGTACATACTGTATTTTGATCATATTTACCTGTTACCCTCATACACAATGAACGTATCTATCTCCCTCAAAAGTTTCATCCTGGAGCTGGGTAGATGGTTCAGTAGAGGAAGCTCTCACTGTACGAAGGAGGCTTACTGAGTTTGGATCCCTAGAGCCCAGTACGGCTGGACACGCAATGCTGGTGTCTATAAGCCCAGCACACCTATGGCCAGATGGGAGCTAGAGACAAGGGAATCTGCCAGAACCCCAGGGGCCAGCTAGCCCGGAATGATGAGAGGTGCTTCCCCAGACAAGGTGGAAGGTGAGGCCTGACCCCCGAAAGTTGTCCTCTGACCTCCACATGTGTACACACACCTGCACTCACACAAATGAACACACACATTCTACACACCAAAAAATAAAATCAATTTGTCTTGCCCCTTGGACATCTCCTGTTTCTGTCTCTAGAGTCTCCAAATCCCAGGCAACCTCTGATTGGCTTTTTCTAAGAAATGAACTTTATTTTTTAATAAATGGACACACACTGAGTCTGTCTTGTCTGCCATCTAATACTGAGTGGAACTATGTTGCGGTTTACCCACGCAGCTGCTGTATCAACAGTTCCTTCCTTAATCCCCAGGAGCATTCATTCAGCTGTGTGGACATACAGAGTCCCGCCATTGGTTTGTGCTTCACATAATGATGAATATTTCTGCTCTGTCTAGATTTTTACTGTTACCAATAAAGTTCTTATGAACAGTTAAGTATATGCTTTTTATAGCCATATGCTCTCATTTCTCTTTTATAAATATCTAGGAGCAGAATGGCTAAGATGCACAAATCACTTTTGGGGTTTGTTTTGTGGCCTGTGCACAGGATGTGTGGTGTGGTGTGGTGTAGGCACATGTGTGTGCAAAGGCAGAAGCTCCATGCAGACGCTTGTGTGGAGACCAGAGAAGCCCAGCTATCTCTACATCACTCATTGTGTTTCTTGAGATGGTGCCTTGTAGGAACTTCAGAGCTTTGCTTTTTCTTCTTGAACTACAACAATTCTCTAGTCTCTGCTTCCCACAAGACTGGATCACAGACACGTGCAGCCACGGCCAACAGACTCTTTTATGTGGGCGCTAGAGTCTCCAACTCAGGCAGTATCCTCAGGCTCCTCAGCCCCCTCAGGACTCCCTCATGCTGGCCTGGGCTCCTACAATGAGTCATCTCTCCAGCCCCCACAGATCACTTTCTAAGAAGCTGCCAAACAATTTCCCAAAAGGACTGTGCTCTGTGGCATTCCCACCAGCAATGGACAAGAAGTCCAGTGTCTCTGTTACCCTCATCAACATTTGGCCAACAAATGGTCTGCTCAGTATTTCTAATTTTAGATGTTTAACGTGTGCAGTGGTATCTCATTGTGATTTTAATTTGATTTCCTCAATGCCAAATATATTGCTCATCTTTTCATATACTTTGACTTTTATTATTGTGGCAAACTATATAGCCTGAGATCTAATTAATCTATTATGCTTTGAAGTGCATTACTATGGACACATGTGCACTGGCCTACAGTCTGCATGTGATTTACTGTTTGTCAAATATTCTGTCCATTTTATATTGAGCAACTTGTTATTCTATCATTAAGAAGTTTTTTTGGGGTTTTGTTGTTGTTTTTGTTGTTGTTGTTCAAGATAGGGTCTCGCTCTAGCCCAGGCTGACCTGGAATTCACTCTGTAGTCTCAGGGTGGCCTCAAACTCCTGGCAATTCTCCTACCTCTGCCTCCTGAGTGCTGGGATCATTAAATTTTTTTAAAAAATATTTTCTGAATGCGGGGCCTTTATTAGATAGGCAATTTGTAAATATTTCCCAGAGCTTTGGCTTGTCTTCATATTTTTTGAAGAGAAGATTATGTTCAATTTTGAAGATGTCTCACTTATTGTTTTTCTCTTTAAAATTATGCCTTTAGTATTATATCTAAAAAAAAAAAAATCAAAAAGCCTTCTTTGCCAAACAAGGATTTTCTTCCTGCCCTGTTTCCTTCTGAAGTTTTATAACTTTAGATTTCATCCGTACACTTATGCTTTCATTGACCCTTTAGTGTATCTTTCACATGGTACAAGATAGGAATTGAAGTTCATTCTTTTCCCATATGAAGAGCAGTTGTTCCAGCACCATTTGTAGAAAGCATTATCCCTTCTGCATAGAGCTGCCTGTCCATCTTCAGGAGAATCAGGTAGCCATGTGTGCATTTGCATCTGCTTTGAGGCTCTGTTCCTTAACACCAATCTATTTTTATATATTGACACCAACACCACATTTGGTTAGCCTTGATCAATGTAACGATTATACACACACACACACACACACACACACACACACACACACACACATACACACACACTGTTAGAATCATTGTTTTGTTTTTTCAGTGCAGGTCTTGCATTTTTGTGAGATTTTCACTTAAGTATTATAGATTTTGATGCCCTTACAAATAGCACTGCTTTTCAAATTTTAATTTCTAATATTTCCTAGCATATTGGGTTAGTTAATTTTTGTATATTGATCTTGTAAGCTAGTCTTACTTTAAAATATGGATGAGTTAAAATTCTTTAACTTATTGCCTTGGCTAGCACTTATAGTATGAGGTTAAATAGAAATGGTGAGAACAGGCTTCTTACCTTTTTCTTGATTATAGAGGAAAACATGTAATCTCTCATTAGTAAGAATGATGCTAGCTATATATATACTTTTAGAGATGTCCTGCTATTTGAGTTCCTGGTTTCTGAGTGTTTATCAGAAATAGATGCTGGAGTTTCATCAGATCTTTTTCTGCATCTGTTCAGATCATCATATGGCTTTTCTTTCTGTTTATTAACAGAATGTCTTCTCAGTTTTTCATTAACTGTAACAAAATACCTGTGAGAAAAAATAGTTTAAAGAAGGAAAGATTTGCTGTCCCTCACGGTTTAAGAGGCCTCAGTCCATGACTGGCTGACTCCATCACGACAGGCCTCTGGTGAGGAAGAATGTCACAGTAGCAGGCGCTGCTCCCCTCATGGTATCTGGGAAGCAGTGGAAGGTCGGGCAGGATGAAGGGATCCAAGGCAAGACATTGGCTCCTAGAACACACTGCCAGTAACTTGCCTCCTCAACAAGGCCTATCTCCAAAGGTTTCAGTCACTTCCCAATAATGCCATCAGTAGACTCATCCATTGATTAGGTCAGAGCGCCCATGATTCACCGGATGGGGATGACGCCTTTAACACATGTGCCTTTGGAGGAATACTTTACATTCCAAATATAATGGACGACTGGATGATTTTGAATAGTGAACCAGGCTTGCTTGCACTCCTTTGATGAACCCTATTTGGTCACACTATATAATCCTTCATGTTTATAGCTGCATTCAGGTTGCTAATGTTTTGTTAAGAATTCTAACATCTTGGAGTGAAGAGATGGCTCAGTGAGTAGTCCTTTCTGTGCCATCCTGAGGACCTGAATTTGGATCCCAAGAACCCACGTAAAGCTGGACACAATCGTGCACATCTAATCTCAGTGCTCCTCTGGCGAGATGGGAGGCGGAAACAAGAGAATCCGGGGAAGCTGGCTGGTTAGCCATCCTGGCACACACAATGGTGAATAACAAGAGGTTGTGACTCAAACAAGGTAAAAGTGATGACTGACATCAGGTTATCCTCCAACCTCCAATGTGCCCCACGGCACAAGTGCACTCACACACATGCACATGGCCACAGAGAGAGATTTAAAAAATCCTTATGTGTTGGGCGTGGTGGCGCACGCCTCTAATCTCAGCCCTAGGGAGGCAGAGGTAGGAGGATCACTATGAATTCAAGGCCACTACATAGTGAATTCCAGATCAGCCTGGGCTAGAGTGAGACCCTACCCTGAAAAAACCAAAATAAAAATAAAAATAAAATCTTATGTCTTGTTCATGAAGAACATAGTTTTCTTGTCTCAAATTCTTATCTCAAAGAATATTTAAAAGCGTTCCCTCTTTAATTTTCTGGGAGAGTCTATGTAGAATTGGTATTATTTATTCCTTTTTTTTTTTTTTTTGGTTTTTCGAGGTAGGGTCTCGCTCTAGTCCAGGCTGACCTGGAGTTCACTGTGTAGTCTCAGGGTGGCCTTGAACTCATAGTGATCCTCCTACTTCTGCCTCCCGAGTGCTGGGATTAAAGGCATGCACCACCACACCCGGTTTATTTCTTCCTTGAATGTTTGATAAAATGCCCAAATACAGGCATATGAGTCTTGAATTTTCTCTGTCAGAAGCTTTTTTTTATTAAAAAAATACAAATTTCATTTCTTTAACAGAGCTATTCAGGATTTCAGTTTTTTCTGAACTAAGCTTTGTTTGGTAGGACCCCCGCATTGTTGTTTTCTACCCACTATAGTGTTTGGACCCTTCCTCCCCTCAGGTGGGGAGCTGGGCATGTGCTCTGAAACTCAGTACAGTGACTGGGGAAATCTCGGGGTTCACCTCATCTCTTCCTCCAATTTTCAGGAATTACAGTCCTTCAGTGTCTGATGTGGAATGTCTTGAGAACTGTTGTTTCATATGTTTCCCCAAGTTTTTCAGTTGTTTTGAATGGAAGAATAAACCCAGTTTTCACTTCTTTCATCTTGGTCCGTAGTGGAAGTCTCCAGGATAGCTCATCTTACAGCCTTATTTAACATTGTGATTCCAGATCTCCAAAGCTGCCTTCTTAGAGATGATTTAAAACAGTTTGGTTGCTTATATTTTTTGAGCATTCTCTATTATTTTGTTCGTTTAGTGTGTATATATGTGGTGGTCAGAGAGACACTTTGGGGTGTTGGTCTTTGGCTTCCACAGGGTCTCTCTCTCTCTCTCTCTCTCTCTCTCTCTCTCTCTCTCTCTCTCTCTCTCTCTCTCTCTTATCTATCTATCTATCTCTCTTCTTTCCACTATGAACACCAGACCAGGTGGCCCAATGGCTTCGGGAATCTCCTGACTCTCCCTCACATTGCTGTGAGCCTGCTGCCTGCTGGGATTATAAATTTGAACATCATTTGCACCCTGCTTTGCAGGGGTTCTAGGGATTTGAACTTCAATTAGCAGGCATGTGTAGCAAGAGCTTTGAACAGACCCCCAGCCCCTATATTATGTTTTTAATTTTTTGTTGGCTAGGTTCTTCATTCATATCCTATCATAAAGTCAACCAAAGAAGCTAGAAGATCACTGGGCTCTTTTCAGGACTGTGCCATTGGGCTGCAAATGTATCAAGCAAGAATGCCTAAAAGAGGAGTGAGAGGGGCTAGAAAGATGGCTCAATGGTTAAGGCGCTTGCCTGCAAAGCCTAGTGACCTGGGTTCAGTTCCCCAGTACCCATGTAAAGCCAGATGCACAAAGTGGCACATGCATCTGGAGTTCATTTCCAGGGGCTGGAGGCCCTGGCGTGCTCATTCTCTCTATCCATTTTTCTTCGATCTTTCTCTCTACTTGCAATGGTTTTCTGACCCCAGAAGGCTCAAGGGTAGGTCACAAGTTCTGTTTGAAGAGCCATAAGGAAGGCACCTGTTCATGCAGCCATAGGAGCAAAAACTCTTGCAGGGACAAGAGGGAAGGAGACTAGTTCAGGGCTGTCAGGATGTCTGAGTGAGGCAAGGGTGCCAAGTTGGGATGTGGTTCAGGGACACTGGATCATGAGGGCCGGGAAGGGACTGTATTCTTGGAAACAAAATCCAGCAAATGCATCAATGAGAGGTTTCTTTGTAGAACCCAAGCTTTCCTCATGACAAAACCATCTTTTCTTCTTCCTATTGGCAGCTTGTAAACACTAGGTAAGAAATACATTCACACTCTCACTCACATATACACACACACATATATACATACTCACATACATATACACTCTCACATATACACACTCACACACACATATATACACTCATACACATATACATATTCTCACACACACACATATACACTTATACACACAGTGTGACATATTCTTCTGCATGTCCCCAAAATTCCCCTTCTCACTACCCAACACACACATGTGTAGTAGTTCATGGACTGATTCCATCTCATGGTATCCTAGAACCTGCCAGGCACAGACAATGGGCGCTGGAAGAGCAGCTTCCAGCTTACCAAGGGCTTTGTCCTATGGCTGGTTTCACTCAGTCACAAAAGAACCAGGTTTGAAGGGACTTCTGGGAGCTCCCTTCTAAGTGGCTGAAGCAAAGCTTTCTGGTGTGGTTTCTGCTAGTCCAGAGGCAAGAAGAGCTCCCCGTGTGGACCACAGTTCTTTGTCTCCCATCTAATAAAGCAAGACACCCTGGCTAGGCTCCCAGCTCCAGTGGGCCAGGTTTGGCCAACAGGCTTCACAAATGCCCAGCAGAGAGAATGCCAAGCTCTGGCTTTGCTCTGGCTCATTACCCACAGGCAGGGCTCTCCCATGACATTCTGGCTGGCCTTCCTGCAACCTTTCTTTGTGTGGCTGCTGTAGCAGCTTGGCAGTGGTGCATCCAGTCACAGGTCCTGCCTCTGTCTGGTCCACGGTCAAGTTCCAATTCCTACTGCTCTCAGATTCTCCACAGAGTCCATGCTGTGGTAACACTGTGTCTCCCAGGGCCAGTGGTGTCCATACCTGAGGCTTGTGAGCAAAGGACCACAGGGGTCCCCAGAACCCTAGCACCAGGCTTCTCTTTCCAGAATCATGTCCCCACTTTTCCCTGCCGGATGGCTCCTCTCAGTGTTCTTTTGTATCCCATTTATTACAGTTCTCCCATGTCCTGAAAAGCCTCCTTTCTGGGAACACTTGAAGCACTGGCAAAGCCACTGACTCTAGCTTCAAAAATCTAGGTCAATGTTTCAGAAAGCGAGGCCCACTTCGGAAACCCTGGGGGCTTAGCCTCCTAAGTGCTATGTTTAGACATTCGCTATCCATAGGCCTCTCCCCTTCCTCCTCCACAGAGACCACTGCCTTCAGTTGTCTGAGTGTACAGTGCTCTCAATCAGAGTTCTTCATTGCTACGAGTCTGCGGTTCAGCTTGGTCAGGTGCTCACCTTGCAGTCAGCTGTGGGTGTGGTAGGGGTGGTTGTGGTATAGACAAGGTGTGCGAGGGGCAGTATCTGTGGGAAGAAGTCGTTCTCAGAGAAAGCCAACTACTGTGGCCTGGACAAATGTCCCAGATGTGTCTACTGTAGGTCATCATATGTTGTATGTAACCTTGGCCTGCCTTTTCCTTTCTCTCTTAATCTCTATAGTAATCATTTGCGAGCTTGAGTCTCATAATCTTTGAAAGTTCCTACAGACCTGGGCTTGGCCTACCAACTCTGTATATCACAGGTTGCCTCACACGATGCTCTGAGTCTTGGGAGGGCTGCAATAGAGAATATAGGCAGGGTATCAACATCTTCTCAGACCTGTGCTTCATCAGGATTAGACACACTTAGTTCTGCTCTGAAACTCAGAACCAATAGAACTTTAAGATAACTTACGGCTAACAGAAGGAGAGTTGTCTCTAATCAAAAAGTAAAGTAGTATTTTGATAGTAATCTGGTGAAAAAGGGTAGGCACTAGTTAGTTATAAGGACTTTCAAATTCTTTCTGGTGGACAGTTGCATGGACCTCCCATGAGACCCTTATACATGGAGAAAGTAAGTACTGGAGAAATTAAGAGACGTGTTCTGCAGGGAGCTTTGAATGGGATTGACATACCAGTGGCTACTTCTGTAGAGGTTCTCTGCTCTGACCTCTGGCCTGTCCCTCTGGACAGTGTCATGCAGTGTTTCTGGTAGACAGAATATCCTCATAGCCCAGAAAGTAACCTCTAGGGCTGCTGATTCTAGCAAATTGTGCGAGAATGCTAACTGCACAATTCGAGCTCCACTTTAAGATTAGAAACCAAGTTATTCTAACTTTTCTAGCTTGGTTTCTCCTTGGTATTAGCTGTGTATCTCTATTGACCTTAAATACCTGTTCCCTATAATTATTAAAAGAACAAGATATTGGAAGAATGAGTTAATCTCATTCATGTATCCATGAATAAATTGATAAAGGTGTTAATTGTTGTGTAACTTTTCCTGGGGAGACATGAATAAATGTCTGTTCATCCCAGACAGGAGCATGATGACAGACCAAAGAAATGGCCATCTAGCTTAGTGAGAGAGTGAGTTTATGGGGTTACTGACAGGAGCATGGGGGAGGGGCCACAGGGGCAGCTGAGGCAATGGGAGAGTCACTTCTCCCCAACATTTGCTACTGCTTATAATCTGGGGGAGGGGCCTTGTGAATCTTGTAAATGTGGTTTACTTCCTGAATGTAATGAACCTCTCTCTTCTCTCCAAAAGGGAATATTTTAATTCAGAGGACATAGCTGCATAACAATGGCTATTATTTTTCAATGGGCAGTCATTTTACCTGCTCTTTGGGTCAAAAAAACCTATGTTTTGAATTCTAGCTTGGGGGTTGTAGGGTTAGTTTAGTCACCCTATTCAAGGGAATTAATACTTTTCCGTTCCATGGGAGAAAAATTTAGATTCTCAAGTTTGACCTCACTGATAAGATTGAGACAGACTTAGGTCAGCTCCATCCTTGACCTTGAAAGCTGACTATTCATAGCACCAAGCTGAGATCACGTCCTGGCTGATAAAGCAGCTGTCTGCCCTATCTCCAACACCACAGACTCCTTACATTGTCACCCTCAAGCGTCTCACTCATCCCATTTCTCATCTCATCTATATGACATTCTGGGTGTTTGCTGAGCTGGAAATGGACAGTCACGGTGAAGATACCTGTCCCCTGTCCTGTGGCATGATGAAAGTCACAAATATGCCTGGCAGGCAGTGTGAGACTGCAGAGAATCACTGGAATGCTGTCATCAGCTCTGGGTGTCTTAAGCTTTCTCTACCCTTAGCCTATCTAGTCCAGGCTTCAGTGGTTCACACCTGTTCTCAAATTTGCCTAATTGATAGTGCCATGGACATTTCTGTCTTCATTGAGAACACTTTTAGGCAGGTCAACATCAGTTCAGGCTTTCTCTGTTGACAGGTGATGGTGAGCAAGATAGTGTGGCAGGTGAGGGGTTACTCATGGGGTGAAGGGTTATTTTCAGGAGCATGTGGGAGGAGTTACAGCATGAGGGAGGGATGGAGCATGGGGAGGGGTTACCTTCAGGATCATGGGGGAGGGGCTACTTACAGGAGCTTGGGGGAGGGGTCACTAACAGGAGCATGGGGGAGGGGCTACTTACAGGAGCATGGGTGAAGGGTTACTTTCAGGAGCATGGGGAGGGGTCACTTACAGGAGCATAAGCAGAACAGGATTGGCATCCATCCCATGTCAGGTGGTGGGGACAGAGATGAAACAGATGGAGTTGGGTTGGTGAGGGTGAGGCAGCCTTCCTGACCACTGGGTCTCTCATATCTCCCATCATTGGATTTTTGAGCAAGGACAGTGCTTGAGATGGCATAGTATCCAATGACCTGCCTGACCCTGTACCCTCGTAGGACAGTCCCACAGCTAGACAACTGATTATCTCCCACAGCATAGCAGGCACGCTTTCTCTGGAAATGACTGCCAGTGGAGTGTGTGTGTGTGTGTGCCCTTGGGCATGTGTGTGCATGTGTGTGTGTATTATATGTAGACACACTGATGCGGATCTGGACAGGCAGTTATATGTAGATATTTGTCTCTCAGAGAAGGCAATAACAAAAATAACAAACTATGCTTGCATGGTAGCAACAGAATGAGACTGTTAGAGTGGAGGGGAAAATGCTGCAGAACTATTCAGACTGAAAAGACATGATAATAGCTTAGCTTTTACCAAACTTGCCTGTAGCTCCTCTCCAGTTCAAGGCCTTCTTGGAAGAGGAAGCAGTTCTCCACACACAAAGCGCTGCTGTGTTCGTATCAGTCTGTGCTATTCAGGACAAAACCTGTTCTGTTGGCAACAGTTTACGTTTTCATTAAACCGGAAGGCAATCATTCACGTCTGCATACTGAATAGAGTTCCACAAACTTTACAACATTTACGGGCATGTAGGATGTTTTCGCCAAATCGTAGAGTAAATATGGCAACATCATGGAACCTGATGAAAGAGACATTGGTTTGGTTTCTGCTTGACGCATGGTCACGCCTGTCCATTTCAAGCCATCCTCTGCTTATCACACTTGTTTGTCTACCGGGCTGCCCACACCTTCTCCTGACCCCCTGCTGCAGTAGGTGAGTCACCGGCATCAAGTGTGATGGAAAAGTCACACACACATCATCTAGGAGCCGAGACTTGTGCAAGACAGGGTCCGTCTTGTAGGCATGCAAAGCGTGTGTTCATGACCGGCGCCCATGGTAAGACCGCTCCCTCCACTCACCTTTAGAGCCTCTCTGTTACAGGCATGCTCGCTGCCTTGTTCTCCACTGTCTGCTAAGCTCCCCACACTGATGTGAAGGTTTACTCTATCAGAGAGGACTTACTTCAAGGGCAGAAATGCTTAATCCATTAACATGGCCAAACCCATCCTAGTTTATAAGCTACAAAGAAGGATCATGGGACAGTTTCCTTCCATTGGGTGACAGGACCATTGCCCTTTCTCCACCTGTAAGCTGAAATTTGAGAAAAAAGAAAAGCCTCACCTGTGTTAAAGATTCTACAAGGCCAACTGTCTGGACTTTGTGATTACAGGTAGTTAAAATGTTGCAGGCCAGAGTCAAACTACCTTGGGCTACTTTTATTCCTTTGAAAGCATTCATTGCCCACCCCATGACTGACCTAAGGATGATGTTAGCATCCTTGTGACTATCAAAACTTAAGGTGGAACTTTCCAGAACGCTCGGTAAGAGGCAGAGGAGCAGCAGCTCCCCAAGCTGCTCACAGCTACGCGCCTCCGTCCACCCCCCTCTGGGCCCTGCCTACTCACTGGCTGTAGAAAATGGTGACAGAAACCACTGACTATGATGTTTTGAGGGGTCAAACCCAATGCCACCCAGGAAGAATTGAAAAAGGCTTATAGGAAACTGGCCTTGAAGTACCATCCTGATAAGAATCCAAATGGGGGAGAAAAATTTAGACAGATTTCTCAAGCTGATGAAGTTCTCTCTGATTCCAAGAAAAGGGAATTCTATGACACAGGAGGGGAGCGGGCCTTAAGGAGGGTGGAGCAGGTGGTGGTTTGGGTCCCCCATGGACATCTTTGATATATTTTTGGAGGAGGAGGAAGGATGCCGAGAGAAAGGAGAGGTAAAAATGTTGGGCACCAGCTCTCTTGGTAACTTTAGAAGATTTACATAATGCTGCAACAAGAAAATTGGCCCTGCACACCCCTCAGTAACAACATACTAGGGCCAGGAGAACTTGGCTGAATACTAGGCTATCCATGGTCCCCTGTCACAAAGACTGATCCAGACAGCCCACAGAGGACGGACCAGTCCTAAAGAGAGAGGCAAGAGCTGCAATGGAAGGAAGATAGTTTGAGAAAAGAAGATTTTAGAAGTTCATATTGACAAAGGCATGAAAGAAGGCCAGAAGATAACATTCCATGGTGAAGGAGACCAAGAACCAGGACGGGAGCCAGGAGCTGTTAAAATGTGCTAGATCAGAAGGACCGTGCTGGTTTTAGCCGGCGAGGAGAAGACCTTTTCATGGGTCTGGATATACAGCTTGTAGAAGCGTTGTGTGGCTTCCAAAAGCCAATATCCACTTGACAACAGAACCATAGTCATCACCTCTCATTCAGGTCAGATTGTCAAGCATGAGATATCAAATGTGTGCTAAATGAAGGCATGCCACCATTGACCACATGAAAAGGGATGCCTAATCATTGAGTTTAAGGGAAACGTTCCTGAAAATGGCTTTCTCTCTCCTGATAAACTCTCTTTGCTGGAAAACTCCTTCCCGAGAGGAAGGAAGTAGAAGAAACTGATGAAATGGATCAGGTAGAACTAGTGGACTTTGATCCAAATGAGGAAAGCCGGTGCCATTACAACGGAGAAGGTATGAGGATAATGAGCACCAGCCCAGACCTCTGAACGGAGCAGTGCACATCACTCATTGCTGGCATTTCACATGAAGTAGTGAATGAGGGAAGAATTGTAATCATGCGCTTACTACTTGGCTATTGTTTTTGTGTTAATATTCAACTATAGTAGTGTCTTAAAGTTAAATGAAGAATAAACACAAATATAAAAGCTAAAAAAAATTAAAATGAAGGGGATTATGATCAAAGTACATTAGGTAAATTGTCAATCGATTAAAAATATTTTTAAATTAATAAAATATATTCTTTAGCATTATTTATTTATTTATTTGAGAGAGAGAGAGATCAGGAAGGAAAGAGAAAGAGAGAATAGGCACGCCAGGACTTCTTACATGTACCACTTTGTGCATCTGGTTTTACATGGGTCCCGGGGAATCAAACCCAGGTCATCAGGCTTTGCAAGAAAGCACCTTTAACCACTGAGCTGAATAAAATGTATTCTTTTAAAAAAATATTTATTGAGGCCCGTTCCACGCTGGAGCACGTGGATTCCCTGGGCTCCTCGGAGCCTGGGGGGGGCTGCGAGCCCCCAGCGTGGCATGAGCCACTTCCTGCTGCCCGTGTCCTTGGTGGGCACCGTGGTCGGTGGCACGGTGCTGCTCAAGGACTATGTCGTTGGAGGGGCTTGTCCCAGCAAGGCCACCATATCTGGGAAGACAGTCATTGTGACTGGTGCCAACACAGGCATCGGGAAGCAAACAGCCTTGGAACTGGCTAAGAGAGGAGGCAATGTCATTCTGGCCTGTCGTGACATAGGGAAATGTGAGGCGGCAGCAAAGGACATTCGTGGGGAGACTCTTAATCACCGAGTTCGTGCCCAGCATCTGGATTTAGCTTCTCTCAAGTCCATTCGAGAGTTTGCAAGGAAGATCATTGAAGGAGCTGTCAAAGCTGTTTACATTTGAGTGTTTTGAATAGAGCATATCTCCACCTTGAAACAAATACCAGAAAGTATGAACTGCCCTTAGGGCGCCAGCTTCTTGTGTGCCCTTCTAGAGATCGTTTAAGAATGTACGAAGCAGGATGGGGGACACGGCTCCATGGTTAAAGATGCTTGCTTGCAGAGCCTGATGGTCTGGGTTCAATTTCCAAGTCATTCATGTAAAGCTGGACAGGCATTTGTTTGCAGCAGCAAGAGACCCTGGCCCATCCCCACACACATACACACTCGTGTAAAAATAACTCAATAAAAATTGTAAAGCAAGTAAAAAAAAATTTATTTATTTATTTACTTGAGAGAGTGAGAGAAAGAAACAGAGAGAGAGAAAGAGAGAGAGAAAGAGAGAGAGAGAGAGAGAGAATGGGCACCCTAGAGTGGGGCACCATTCCAGGGTGCTTCGTTTCTAGACACTGCAAACAAACTCCAGACACATGTGCCACCTTGTGCATCTGGCTTTACATGGGTACTGGGGAATTGAACTCAGGTCCTTCTGCTTATAGGCAAGCACCTTAACCGCTGAGCCATCTCTCCAGCCTTAAAATATATTCTTAGCAAACCATTAGCTTCCCTCAATCTAAATGCTAAGAATGTCATCAGATAGCATCTGAAACCAATAGCAGAGTTTTTCCCACTTCACCATAACCTGCCTACCAATGTATTTGGTAAATAACTTGATTTAGGACTGTTCTGCAATTTATAAAACCTCATGTAACCTTTCCACAGTGGAACCTGTGATTCCTGGGCTTGGTCCCTCATGTTTGGCTCTAGAATAAACTATCTGTCACTCTCTTTGAAGTGACAGTGGTGTTTTTGCATCATACACCCATGCTGGATCCTACGATGCTCCAAGCACGCTATGGCATAGACTTGCTTGACCCCACAGCAGCCCAGGGTTTCTGTGGCCATCCTCTTCTTGATGGCCTTTGTGGGTGCTGCAGCGTGGCCCACATCTGCTTGGGACTTCTGGCCCAGCGTCTTTCTGAACCGAACCCTCATGCATCTGTGTTATGTGAGCCGCAGAGTTGGGGCGCCAGGGTGAAATTCACGAGTCTCCTATTTGAAACCTTCCACGAGTGTCAGCGTTCTTGCTAGCTCACTGTCCAAGCGTCTGTTTGGCAAATTCAGCAAGAATCTGTGAAGTGAGAAGCACTCATCTGAGCTGCTGTGAGGACTGGGATGCCCATGCACCCTGCAGTCCCTGCCCCACCCACCCACCCACCCAGGTGCATTCCTTCAGTGACACCCACGGTCAGGCTAGACTTCCACAGGGCATGAGGGTGGGGCACCCCTAGAGCCGGGGGAAGGCACTGCTAATGTGGTTTCAAGGCCACTGGCCTCCACAGCTGGCCCTTGGCGAGCCTTCTTTATCTATTTTATTTCACGCGTGGGGCATGCCCTCCATCCTCACTGTTTTCCTGTTATGACAGGCGTGACAGCCTCCTAGCTTGCTGAGACTTTCTGGATCAGAATCACGAACTGGCTGTTCCTTTCAGCTTCCTGGCCTCCACAAATTTGATAAGCATGTCTCCTGTGTCTTCCTTGCAGCCCCCTGATAACAAGTGCAGCCCAGATGTCAGCTGACGTCACCCTATCCTTTGAGGCTTAAATAAAATTAGTTGGAGCCAGAAGTCAGATGCCCTTCTCACAAAGATCTGGGCAGATGCTCCAGGTTTGTGGTCACCTGTGGCTCTGCAGTCCTCCCACTGTCCTCTGGCTTGGCCTATGCCATGTTGTTGGCTGCTGTCTCAGCTCTGGTTTCTACCAACCAAGTCTGGTCCTTTATCTCTTTAACGAGACTGTTTTGTGTGAGGGTGCATGCGTGTGTTTGCACACAGCTTGTAGAGGCCAGAGGTTGATGCCAGGTGTCTTCCTCCTTCACTCTTCCCCTTATTTTTGAGATAGGGTCTCCCCCTGAACCTGGAGCTCACCTATTTGGCTAGACAATCTAGCCAGAATGTCCCAGAGATCCTCCTGTCTCCACCTTCTTAGTGCTGGAATTACAGACATATGCTTGCCATTCCTGGGTTTTATGTGGTTTGTTGGGGATCCCAATTCAAGCCCCCACACACATGCACACACATGTGCATGCATCCTCACACACACTTGCGCTCATGCATATATGAACATGCATGCACACGTAATGCACACATGCAAAAAATTTTGATGTGTGCTTTGATAATTTGTGAGGGTTTGTGGCTGACTGCTCTGAATGGGTCTTGGTTGGCATCCTTTTGATGGCAGTGGGCAGTTCTGGAGCTGCTGCCCCATGGGTCTAGCTAGGAAGCGTGCAGCTGATGAACTGAGTTCCCTCAAGCTGTCATTGTCTTCTCTGTCCCCAGCCTGAGCACTAGAGATGCCACTCCTGTTCTGCAAACCACCTCCACGGTTGGTCCGTGTACTTCACAGCATCTACCATGCCGGCTCGCTCAGTCTCCAGAACGTGGAGACTCTAACACTCTGAGCTCTACTTACCTTTTAATTTAAGTTTTTAAAAATCTTCACAGTTAATTCAGTATGACTAGAATATTACATTTTGTATTTTGGGCTAAATTGTTTCTCTCCAAAGATTTATATGCTGAAGTTCTAATCCTCAGCTCATCAGAATGTATTTGGAGGTTGGGTCTCTAAAGAGGTGATTAAGATCAATGAAGCCATTTCTGTGGGCCTGATTACAATCAGACTGGAGTCCTTAGAAGAGGGAATTCAGACATGCAAGAGAGACATTAGGGGTGATGAACACAGATAAAAATCATGAGTTATAGTGAGAAAGGTGGCCCTTTCTAGCCAAGGAGAGGACCTCAAAAGAAACACCCCTGCCAATACTTTGGCCTTGGACTTCCCAGCACCCAGAACGGTGATAAAGAAATGTTCATTGATCATAAACTACTCAGTTTATGCTTAGTCTAAATTGTAGGAGTCTGAAAGGACAAGACAATCCTGAAATTAGTCAGTTCATCTCTAAATTAAATCTTAATTTTACCTTTTTGTTGTTGGTGGTGGTGGTTGGGTTTTTTTTTGTTGTTGTTATTTGTTTGTTTTGTTTTGTTTTTCAAGGTAGGGTCTTGCTCTCTCCCTCTAGCCAAGGCTGACCTGAAATTCACTCTTTAGTCTCAGGATGGCCTCCAACTCACAGCGATCCTCCTACTTCTGCCTACTGAGTGCTGGGATTAAAGGCGTGAGCCACCACACCCAGCCTGGTTTGTTTTCTGAGGCAGGGTCTCACTCTAGCCCGGGCTGACTTGAACTCACTCTGTAGGCCCAGGCTGGCCTCAGACATACAGTGATCCCCCTATCAGCCTCTGGAATGCTGGGAACAAAGGTGTTGGCCTCCATGCCTGGCTTAAATCTTCATTTCAATCCTGTGTAATGAGGCCATGTTCCTCAGTCTCCTTTGCAATGTAAAAGACAAGGGGCTTATGAAAGCCCTTGTATGACTCACATGAGGAAAGAACTCTGAGAACCTTGGGCTGCTTGACCCTCCCCCTGATAAGAAGAAAGACACAGTTTTCCTATTTAGATAAGATCAGGAGGAAATTCACTGTAATACACTAGGAGGATAAACCTTTGCTTCATATAACAGGTGCCTGGCATTCACAATCACTCGGTGCCTTTCGTACAAACTGAAGAATTGTGCTGAACTGCAGCTGGTTACCAGAAATGGCAATTCACTAGGCTCACATACCACAAGAAGTCAGTCTGTTTCCCTCTAGGACTGGAGAGAGTGATTCTGAGCATAGGCTGGACACTCACTGGAAGGAAGGCTGAAGAGTGGATGAGGGCAGCTAGGGCACCGGTCAGGTCCACACCCTTCCCTGCACTCCTGTTCTGGGATTTATCACATCTGTGACCCACCAGTCCTGACGATGTTCTTATAAGATTAGCTTGAAAGACATTCAAGCATTTGACTTTGATTCAAACGATTCTCAAGCATGTAAAAAATAAGGGGAACAGCATCCAGCCCCACCTTCGAACTCCTCATTTCCTTCCCTCTAGTTAGTCAATGGGTCTCAAGAGGCTGCTTTGAACACAACATGTTCAGAAGCTCTTAACTTTTTTCATTGTTTGAAACTATTTTCCCCTGATTCACAATATCCACTGAAAGAGCGAGAATGAAAGCACAGCTATGGGCTTCCTTTGAGAGAAAAAAAAAGGGAGAAGAATGGGGTGGGGAGAGGGTAGGGCAGAGGGAGGCATATGGACTTCACATTAAGTGAAGACACGTGTGGCCGATCAGACTCAGAGTCGGGGAACAGACAGACCTGATAGTTGCCAGCAAGCCTGTTGTGTGGCACCCACGTCCTGGAGAAGGGGAGAAGCAGCTTGTAGGAAGTTCCTGAGAACTATGTAGGGAAGATCACATTGGACTTGATGTTGAGTGAGGATTGCCTGTGGCTTCTCAAAAGGTTCTGTAGAGAATGAGCAGGGACAGGCAAGCCCGAGGCTGTCAGTGGGCTGAGCTCTGAGCAGCGGGTTGCTGTGAGGAGCACTCTACTCACGAGATACTCATGTAAGGGTACCAAGCTCCACTTCCACAGTGAGGATTTCAGAACCATGTGGACAGCCATGGAAACCAGTTACTTGAACACTTATTCACTTGCCAAGTTATTTGGCTCTCCAGATGGTCAAACCTATTCTGGCTTTTGTTGTCTTTTTTTTTTGGCAAGTCCAATAAACAAGGACTTTTTCTGTTACTATCAGGCTATGTTCTGCTCCGGCTACATGGAACAGTCTTGCTGTTTCTTGAACACATCCGGAGGCTCTCACCACAGGCTTTCTACCTGCCATTCCCTCCGTACAGCAATCACAAAGGTAGCTGTATATTGCAGCATCACTTCCTTGGGTCTGTGTTGAAATGTCCCCATACAGAGAGTTCCAGCCCCTCCAGCATCCTGGCACCTCTGGCACTTGTTTACCTTTCACCTAATTTTTGATCATCTCTCTTTCTCCCATAGAATATGAGCTTCTTGAGGACAAGGAGTTCTGTTGCTTTTGCTGGCTGCTCTACCCTGGTTACTAGATATCCTGGCACATGGCAGGCCCTAAATAATTATTTCTGCAATGACTATATGAACAAATGTCCTCCAAAAGCCATTTTTCTTGAGATCACTTCCTTGTGGAAGGGGCACACATCACACTTCTGGATGTCAGCACATTCGGCAGAGACTAGAATTTAGGGCCTATAATGTACTTTTGTTATTTCCATAACTACTCCAAGCAATGTAGCTTGACTATACCTTTTTTTTTTTTCAGTGAAAAGTAAAAGAAATATAGGAAATTCATCTACCATTGGGTAAACCTTCATTGAGCATTCATTCAACAATAGATTTGTTGATGGCTACTAGGATTCAAACATTAAGATATAATGTTGAACTGATTTTAGCACTATTATTTAACATGCAAAAGTATCGTCATCTATATATTACTGTGTTTTAAGATTTACAAAATTTTCCAACAGGCAAATTGTCACTTTGTTTGTTTTTCAAGGTAGGGTCTCACTCTAGCCCAGGCTGACCTGGAATTCATTATGTAGTCTCAGGCTGGCCTCAAACTCAAGGCGATCCTCCTACCTCTGCCTCCCGAGTGCTGGGATTAAAGGCGTGCACCACCAAGCCTGGCTTATCACATTTTTTAAAATAGACACACAAACTTCATTTTCCAACATAGTCTACTGGTGATGGTTGAAATGTCCGCCATAGCTTCAAATGTTTGTGATTAAGCCTCATACTTGGTTCCCAGCTGGTGGGCCCTTTGGGAGGTGGAGCCTTGCTGGAAGAGGTGTGTCACTAGGGGGGTTGAACCTTGAGATTCATTAGTCCAGCCCACTGGGTGTTCATAGCTGGCTCACTCTATGGCCATTGTAAGATGTGCCACTCCAGCTGCCCGCTCCGCCATGCTTTCCCTGACAGCAGGAAACTTCCCTTCAAAACTGTAAGCTGAAAGAAATCCTTTCCTCTCATCAAAACAAAAAAATAGAGTATATAGTGTGGATTTCTTCTAATGGGAAAAGAAAAGCAAACCAAAAATAGAATAAGAAACATACCAGTGTTATAGTGGATCATATTAGTCAGCTTTAATAAACAGACCAATATACAGCTTAAATAAAAATTGACATTTTCTTGCCTGGCAGGATGATCTGCTTTACATCATAGGCCAGTCCAGTTGCCTTCCTTCCAGCCTAGAACACTGTCTTTGTCTGAGTGCTTGAGGTAGATTTAATCATTTCTCAGAAGTCATTGCTTCCTCTCCGGAATCTCTCAGGTAGCTGTATGTGTACTTCTCCTAGTTTTTGGACTATGCTACGTGACTCGCTTTGGCCAAGGCTGGCGTGTCAGCAGGTGTGGCTCCAGCAGACATGGGGGGGGGGACTTGCCCTCTCATGCCTCTACCATCATGGGAAGAGCTTCCTCAGGTAGCTGCTACCCCTTCAGCCTGGGCTTCAGCACACACATTTGTGCACCAGTGCTGGTGGCACGATTTGGGGGTGGAACCTAAGAAGAGGAATTTAGCTCATCGGGCATGTTCGGGAACGGGATACTGCACCACAATCTCTTTATCATCCACACAGACCCTTAGACGATGGTCAGGTATTTTGTCACAGTGCCGAGAAGCTAATCAACACAGGTCATTTATTGCCTCCTAATAGCTCACTGGGACTGTGGTCAAAATTGGCCCATGATGAATCCACGCTGCTGCTCACAGGAAGGAGTCAATCCTGGAAGCATCACAAATCACATCTGCTTGCATTCCCACACATCGCTGCAGGCTGGGAGTGGGGTGGGGCTGGGAGAGTTGGTGTCTGGCTGGGTGGCCATATGTTTAACTACCACTTTATTGGTATGGAAGGAAGGGAGAATGGATCCTAAGGGCTGGCTGAAACAATCTGCTATGTGCAAACAATGAAGAAAGGCCTTGATCAGAGAATAGAGCAGGAGTGTCAGAAGAGATTCCCCAGAGAAAGAAAATGCTTGCACTGAGGCTCCAGGGGATGAGTAAGGGTTTGCCAGATGGAAAAGGCAGAAAAACTCATTCCTGGCAGGAAAATGAAAACAAACAAACAAACAAAAAACCCAGTATATATAAAAAAGAAACGTATGGGATATCAACGCTTGAACACAACAAGGTAAAGAGAGCAGTGTGACTGATGGAGTGTTCTAGATGGTGCCAGGAGAGGAGTTGGAAGTGTGGGCGTAGCATGACTAAGACATTGTGTGACTGAAAAAGCACATGGGCCCATTGTGGTAGCGCACACCTTTCATCCCAGCCCTGGGGAGGCAGAGATATGAGGATCGCTGTGAGTTTGAGGGCAGTCTGAGACTACATAGTGAATTCCAGGTCAGCCTGGGCTAGAGGGAGACCCTACCTGGAAAAACCAAAACAAAACAAAAAAGCACTTGGTTGTCTCATTTTGCTTCCTATCCTGATAGAGCTTTGTGATTTACACAGTCCTCAGGGGAAAAAAGCAGAAGTGACATGCACGGTTTATCGTTTGCATAGCTCACTATTTGTACCTTTCATGCCCTGGCTTTTTTCCTCTTAGGGAATGGCGAGGTGGGCATGTGTTCTCACCTAAGTATCCCATCACTGTGACACCTGTGACATGCTCCTCATTTCTGTGGCTTCGAGCACCACTGGGCACCTGTTCCAAACCTCTGCACCCCCAATCCAGGCTTCCCATCTTCTTTCTCCAGATGCTATGTGAGAGGCACACATTTCTCTCCCCACCTCACTATGCGGAAACTAAACAAAACTCAGATCTCAGTGAACCAAGAAGTAGGCCTTGTCATTTCAACATCTGAATTGTTGAACAGTGGAGACAGACATCATAATGCAGCCTGCCATTCAGAACTGTATGGACTAATGCCTCAGTTCATTTTCCAAGTACCTCATTTTCTAAGAAGACCATTAGCGTGAGTCTTGTCGGTTTTGGTGTCTTCTTTCTGCTTACTCTCTCCTTGCCCAAGCTAACAGGTGCTGAAGCCCACATTTTATGTGGCTTCCTGATCTTTATTTCTTTTAAATATTTGTTTCTCACAGGGGGAAAATTTTGCAGAAAGATGAAATTTATGCGGTATCAGCATAACCCACACCCAGATGGCCCAAAGCTGAAAGAATTCTACCAGGCAGGTGCTGCTACATGCCCACTTCACTGAGGGGCTGACAAATCCCAGATGTCTCTGTATTTGCAACCATAAGCATGAAGTCCGGATGCAATCACTCAGAATTCCTGAACTCATCTTCTCCACATTCTTATAAAACTGCCCAACCTCCATTCAGTACACTAAGCAGGCCAAATTAAGCAAATGGGAGGAAAAAGCCCAAACCTCCCTTTAAGTGCATGATTTTCTACATGAACGCTTGTTTTCCAAGTGAATCTTTGGGAAAGTTCCCCATGAGACACAGTGTGCCTGCAGCTATGCCGGGAAGAGGTGGAGAAGAAGCATCCTGCTGGTGGTGCCTTCTCGAAGTTCTTGGAATCAAGCTCTCTGACAGTTCTAGACAGCAGCCAGGAAATCAGAAGCACACAGGCAGGCTTCTTGGTGGCTGACAGGGCTGCAGTAGGCACTCCAGGCCTCTTCTGTCCTGAAAATACTTGTCACACCCAGCTCATTGAGGCACAGCAGGCAGGTCAGGCCAGATCCTGACCAGGCGCTGGTGCAGGTGAGAGCAGATTGGACTAGGGGAGGCTGCCTCAGGCTGCCTGTGCCAGTCAGCAGAAGAATGGAAAGTATCTGAGCCAATCAGAGCTCTTTCTCTGAGCATTTGACTACAAAGCACAGGCAGAGAAGTAGAGACAGAGAGAGGGGAAGCCCTTGACTGCCGTGGCTGCCTGTGGTGCTGTTCCTGGGCTCCATCCGCACAATAACACAAAATAGGGAGGTTTATGGGGCACTTGCTGTGGTCAGACACTGGGCACTTTGCATATATCATTTAGTCCTCATAATAGTCGTGTGTGTGTGTGTGTGTGTGTGTGTGTGTGTGTGTGTGTGTGTGTAACAGCTTCTATACAAGGAGCAAACCATCACAGTGTAGGAAATCTGCCTGAAGCCACACAGTCAGTGGGAGGTTAGGGGAAGACTTGAGCCTTGCACTCTGCCCCTGGAACCCAACGTTGTTCTGTGCTGTTAGTCTATTTGTAGAGAATTTGTTTCCTTTTTTTCTTTTTTTAATAGCAAAGGTATTGTATACCTGTTGGACAGGCAACGTTCTTTCACAGCAAGCAAGGAAGCCCATCCTACTCACTTGGACCAGAGGGAAATCATTGAAGGGAAGGAGATGGGTGCAGGATGTAAGGGAGCCCTGAGGACCCAGGTTTGGGCTGTGCAGAAGCAAGCAAGGACTCTACGAGCCAGAACTGAATGGACTCTGTCCTGTGGCCAAAGAAACCCAGTATTTTCTGCCCTCTCCAATGCCAGGCGGGGCACACTGATCTACTGAGGCGTGGTTTATCATCTCCTGTCTCAGGAGTGCAGGCTACTGAGAGAGTGGTCCCCCAACAACACACAGCTGGGAGAAGTCCCCCCCAGAAGGAAATGAGGGCCTTTCCCTGGAGAGAGACTAACGCTGCCCAGCGTGCAAAACCAAAGTGTGCCCACCGCAGTGAATCAAGGAGGGCCAAGCCTTCACCTGCCAGCACTGGGTGAGTGGGCAGGCAGCATTTAATAACCAGTTGATGCAGTCAGCGTTCTTGTTCCTGGCACAAAGAACTGGACCAAAAGCAGCTTGCGGAGGAAAGGGTTTAGTTTTTGGCTTACAGACTCGAGGGGAAGCTCCACGATGGCAGGGGAAATGGTGGCATGAGCAGGGGCTGGGCATCACCTCTGCCACAGCAGGAGGCAAACAGCAGCAGGAAAGTGTGCCAAACACTGGCAAGGGAAAGCTGATTAGAACATCTGTAACCCTGCCCCCAACAACAGAGCTCTAACAAGGTACCAATTCCAAAATTACCATCAACTGAGGATCAAACATTCGGAACACATAAGTTTATGGGGGACACCTGGATCAAACCATCACACTCGTCTTCTGGTCTTTTCTTTGTTTTCCTCTCTCTCTTTTAAAAATTTTATTTATGGATTTGCAAGCAGAGGGAGACAGAGAGGAGAGACAGACAGAGAAGAATGGCCACTCCAGGGCCTCTAGCAGCTGCAAATGAACTCCAGATGCGTGTGCCACTTCGGCATCTGCTTTTCTGTGGGTACTGGGGAGTTGAACTCAGGTCATCAGGCTTTGCAGGTAAGCGCCTTAACTGCTAAGCTATCTCTCCAGCCCTCCTCTTTGTTTTGTTGTTGTTGTTGTTGAGGATTTACAATTGACATCTTTTGAGCTTTTCCCTATCCTTTCTTTTTCTTTCCTCTTCTCTTCTTCCTCTTTCTCTCTCCTCAGGCCCAGGACCTTACACATATAGCTGACCTCTCTTTAGTAAGTCTGCCTCTAGTTCAGTGTTTTACAAAGATCTGAAAAGAGGCTATTTTGTTCTTAACTATTTCCAATTTATGGAAACAAAACTGTAGAAACAAACATATAAAATATATCTCTGATTTTTTTAAGTATTCAATACAACAGACACATCAAATTGCTTATTTGGTGGGTATATAAAAGTTTCATGACTCTGACTCTCCATCTCTGTAATTACCTCAGTGTGGATATGACCACAAGTGGGGCACGGTGGTCACGCCTGTAACCCCAGCACTCAGCCCCCTGAGACAGGAGGGTGGTTGAGAACCCCAGGGCAGCCCTGTCTCTAAGAGAAATGAAAAGAGCAGCGATAGCATAGACCGCAGACAGCTGGAGCAGGGTTGCTCTAGGTAGAAGCAACCCTCTGTGTCCAGCCACGACATCATTTCCTCAGAAGTCTTCCTGGTGTCCCTCCTCATCCCTACATTTGAGATGGCGAGGCAGGGAATGTCCTAGACTCCTGAGTGTGCACCTATCAGAGCGCTGATCAATTTGGGCTTGATGTGCAGCTGTCTTGCTGAGATGAGGGTGATGCCAGGTCTCTCCCAGTATGGCAGTATTTTGAGAAGGTTCAGGGATCCTATAGAGCCAACACAATCCCTTCTGCAAGCCAACTGAACAAATAGGTCTGTAGACCTACTTGTACACATGAAAAAAGAAATGCCAAGTGGACTGAAGAATTATAGAATGCATCCCTAGTTCAGCAGACAAAGACTTGAGAGATGGTAAAGTGTGTTTCTGACCTGAGGATGATATGTGGTTATTAAACATTTCAGTTGTTTTTCTTTTGAGTAAAACCCCAATGGCCCCATGAAGAGAAGAGTTTTAGAAAGAAAGAATACATGTAGCAAACCATATTTACATTTCTGATTATGAACACTCCTGCCAAAAAAAATAAAAGGAGCTTGTGGTTTCCTATAATCCTTTAAAGATATTGTCACTAATCTCTCCTTCAATCCTCTAAATTATGTATGCCCTTAGTATCCTTGTTTCTGCACCCACATCTTATCCCTCAAATCAGTAAAGCCCTAGGTGGCTAAGCAGGTTACTTACTACCCAAGAGGGTGCAGGGCATGACTCAGATAGGCATGGAATTTCCATTTTCCTTACCCTCAGGTAACATTGCCTAGGGCTATGCTGGGAAGATTCCCCCCCCAACACCCACCCACCGCCACCACCACCCCAGACAGTTCAGGAAACTTCATTCACCAGACAGGTCTGGTCCTGCTATCTGTCTTTTTCATTGTTATATGAATAATTGGTGAGTAAAGAGTATGGAAGAGCCATCTGGATTGTCTGCTTTGGGAAACACCTTCTTTGAAAAAGCCCATCAATTTAACTATTGAGACTTAACATTCTGGGACTAAACAAAAGCCACAGCTAGCAGACTGCGTGAGGGTAAACATGAATACATGTAATCTGAATTTAAAGGGCCCAGAAATCTCTTCTCTTGGTAGCCATGTACATGTACGACAATGAACCTCACAGCTTTTCTTTTCTTACTGAGTATTGTTTATAATGAGCACATGTTTGTGTATGCTAAAGAGCTAGTAACTAGAATAATTTGGGATTTAAACAACTTAATCCTAAATCAAATTGGACCAGGACATGGATAATCCATGCATTCAAGGGATATCAATGGACAAATAGTGGAGATTAATGTTTAAGAAAACAGCAGGAAGAATGCCAAGACTCCCACACACGCTCATGGTGCCAGAAGTAATGAGTGAAGGTTCAGGAGCATCCTTTGGAAAATGATGGGTCAATGGAATGTGCCAGTTCTTTGATGTTATAAAAACTTGTTGCCATAGACACACTATGAAAGTGGTCATTGGCGCCTCAGGCCTTCCCACAAACACGTGTATAACAAAGAGTGAAGCCACCCCCTCATCCTGATAGCTGGGACCCAGGGACTAGGGGAAGGAAGAGTGGGAAAGAAGCCTTTGCTTTGAGCTAGCCTTTCTTTCTGTCTTTCTCTTCCTGGAACACCCCTACTCCACTCCAGGCAGGAGTGTTCTCTAGCTGCCTTGTCAGAGCTTTACCCAGGCTTGGCTTAACTTTCCCAAGGGCCTTTGTACCTCTGTGGCTTCCCTCCCTTTATGCCCAGACAAAACTCTCATTCCCTCATGGTGGCTGGAAAGCAATCTGATTAAATCGTGCAGCACCAATTACTAATGGTGTCCCTATACTTGTCTGTCCTCTGGGTCTTTGTTAAAAAGTATCCCCAGGACTGTTCTCAGCTCTCACTGCCTTTCTCTGCCCCCATCCTCTCCTCCTGACATCCCCAGCCCTGGTCAGGTTGCGCATGCCCGCGTGCCCAGGGGGAAAGGGCCCACATGGAAAAAAAAATAAAAAATAAAAAGTATCCCCAAACTATGCAGTTGGACATCATGCACAGAGATAGACAGAAGTGACTATCCAGTGTGTGCAGAAGTAGGGTGGCATTTAAACACATATACATACACCCAACATACACATATAATGTTTACATGGTTTATCAGTTCTGATTCTTTGGTACCAAGCAACAGAAAGAAGCAGAATGAACTTAAATAGAATAGCATGAACTTGGTGGCTATGGAAAGAAATAGCCATAAACTCAAAAGAAAAAGTTGGAGAATTAAACTTAGGACAGGTGAGAATAGGGAGACTTGAGTGGAACCCACGACTTTCTAAAAGACCCCAATCCATTTACACCATAGCATCCACAGTAACGCACCTGGTCAGCCCATACTGCCCTCACTTCTTACTCTGATATTTCAGAACATATCTGCCCCCCACCCCATAAACACCTTCTAAAGAAAAATTAGTCCCTGGAAAGTCTGACAGTGGGGATGGGTTGGGTTGGTACCCAGGTACAATATTGTTCATTCTGGTTCTCTGATGATTCCACTCAATTAAGTCAGATGACATTTCTATCTGCCCATTAAGTAGAGTTGGTGAAATCCACAGACCTTGGTTCTTAGAATGTGCAGAAATCTTCGCTTTGCTTTAGGTAGCCTTGTAAAGGGTGACTCTTGGAATTATTTATTTAAACAAGACACGATTAATGTCCAACAAAAGGAACACTACCACTGATTAATATTTAATCCACTTGGGGGAGGGAGCTCTGAGGGGTTTAGTAACAGATCTACACCACAAGTTTTCCTGGTCTCTACCTCACCAGCACTCCCTAGGTCACCCTTTTCACTATAGTTTGTCCTTGCCTTCATCCTCTCCCTTCTTACGCACAAGCAGCTGGGAGGAAACATGGAAGGCCAAACTCAAGCCATAACATGCTAATCAAAGGCATAGCTGATTTTAAGCTTAATATTTACTTAGCCAGGAAATGCTCTAAAACTAGCTCCTTAAGTCTCAAAGCTCCACCCGAGGAGGACCAAAATGAGTTCTCCCAAAGGGCTTTGTCCTGGGGGGATGAGTCATCCTTTCTGCCTGACACCCCGATGTCTCAGAGCTGGGCTTCACAGCTCTTCCTTCAAAACTCAGATGCCAGTATAACTAGGATTGGGGGTTCAATTTTTCCAGGATGCCAACATGGCTTCCAGAAGAACAGCTAGAGGCCCTAAACAGTGAAATGAGAAAAAGCTTCAGCTGGAGTGAAAAGACCTTTTTGATGTGGGAGGGAGTTTAGAATAGGAGTGAGAGCAGTGAGCCCTGGGTGAAATGCTGGCTCTCACTGCTTCCTGCGTGACCCTTGGGTGTGACTCAAATTGCCAATTTTTAGTTTCCTCTTGGGTGAATTACACTAATGGTATCAACCTCATGGGGTTCTGGAAAGAATTAAGTAGCATAATCCATATAAAGTGTTTAGCACATCATACTTGCTTCAAGAATGTCTATTTGATCATTCGTGCAGTCTTCCCTTTAAAAATATGCCTTGTGCCCAGACTGTACCATGGTGCACCATGATATTGGTAATACCTAAAACTGTGCTGTCTCCTAGGAAGCTCACAGCGTAGAGGAGGCTAACAGAAGTTCTTCCATGTTGTAATGCTTGCAATAATGAAAATGTGATTGAGGAGTGTTTCGGATGTGCTGAGAAGGAGCTCCTCCGAGGGGAATTTTGGGAAGGCTTCCTGATGACAGTTAAGCTGGGTCTTTAAGGAAGTTATGAACTTTTTCTTGCAGAGAATTGAGGAATGAGTATTCTAGAAAGAAGGAACAGCCTGAGCAGAAGCACAGTAATGAGAAAAGTCCTTGTGTGTTTGGAAAATAATGAAAAATTTACCTAGAATACCAGAGTGCAAAGTGGTCTTGCAGGGTGATGAGGCTATAAAGTAAAAACCCAAAAGACATCGTGGATCCTGTGAAGGTATATATAAGGTTTAAAAGTGACCAAGACTACCACGAGAGCACTCTGAAAGGAAAAGCTTTAATCAGAAAAATACTACCTAGCTGCGGACGATCTCCCCGGAGTGGGAAAAACCGCTTGGGGAGATCAGATCTGGAATTCTAAGGGGAGTGAAACTGAAGTCCAGGAATTTGTCACGTGGGCTCCCAGGATGGGGGAGGGCCCAGGTGGTCACTTAGCTGGTCCCAGCAGGAGGGGGTTTATAAGGCTGATTTCATCTGTAACTCCTGTTGGGGTCTGGTGTCGATATTGACACTTCTCTTGAAGCTCACCACACTGGTTCCAGAATTCCCACCAGGGGAAACTGAGGTGCTGTGGATGGACTCCATTTTGGAGCCTGAGTTCTGACCTAACAGTATATATATTTATTTTGCATGATTCAGTTTTCCTTAAGGAAGATATAAGAATTAGATGATTAAAGAATGATCATAAATAAGAATGCTATGGTGATACTCTAAGGAAGGAAGTAGAAGTCCCCAACTCAGAGCCATGCCAGGGTAATGAGAAGGGTTATGTGGCACTCTTGTTCATTCTCACAGTGGCCCCTGTGAACAAATCACTTCTGCAGCTACTCCTGGTTCTTTTTTTTTTGGGGGGGGGGTGGGGGAGTTGAGGCAGAGTCTTCCTTTAAGCCAGGCTGACCAGGAACTTATTCATAGTCTCAGGCTGGCCTCATACTCATGACGATCCTCCTTCCTCAACCTTCTGAGTACAGTGACTAAAGGCATCTGCCACCATGTCCAGCTTGGTTCTGTCTCTCTTTTAAATGTATTTATTTATTTTGTTGTGTATTCAGATGTGTGTGTCCCATGCGTACACATGCAGAAGCCATGCCGACCGAGCTTTTTATGTGGGTGTGTTGTAGAAATTCCCTGTGACAAGCAAAGCCATTTCAGCAAGAGGAGAGTGGAGTTCCATTTATTATTACTACAAATTTAGGAATCTATGCCGGCGGGCCAAGCATAGATGAAGCTTTGGCCCCAAGCCCAGGTTGCAAATGGATTTTATATTAACTATGGTACAGAGATGTGTACATGACATCACACATGTAAATTAACAAATCAAGTAGAACACAAGAGAGCTCAAAGTTTCAAATGGGTTCCAGAGAAATGTAGATAAGCCTCTGTTTTCATCTCCTCCCCTACCTTCCTTCTTGATCAAAGCTTGTAGAATTTACAGCCCAAATGGCAGGGCCAGTTAACAAAAGCAAGGTAAGTCACAAGTTGCATTTGGTTTACAATGGTTTCTGGAAGTACAGATGACCCCATAGACATAGACAAAGGAGTGACCAAAATCATTCTCAGACCTCTCTCATCTCCTTCTAAACTTGTGTTCACAAACCTCTAATAGTTGCTGTCTCTGTCCCCTAATCTCCCAAATTTGAGGAATATTCCTTCCGTAGTGTTTTTAGCAATGTCCTAGTCTTCCATTACAGGTGCTGTGGATTGAAGTCGAGTCTTCATGCTTGCTTGGCAGGTGCTCCTACCCACTGGCCTGTCTTCTCAGCCTATTTCTGGTTGTTGTTTTTGTTTGTTTTTACTTACAACTCATTAATAAAAGATTTGTTGAGAAAAATAGAAAGTGTTGAGGGTTTCAGAAGTAAATTTCTAAAGATTTGTTGGGAGGGGAGCTGTAGCTCAGCCGGTAGACTTCTCACTTAACATAAAGCCCTGGATTTGATCCGAGCACCACATAAACCAGGCATGGCGGTGTGTTTCTCTAACCTAGAACTTAGGAGGTAAACATAGGAGGATCTGAAGTTCAGCTGCATAGTGAGTTCAAGGCCAGCTTGGGCTTGTGGTGGTTTGAGTCAATTCTCCCTTGGAGACTCATGTGTTCTGATTGCTTGGTCCCCAGCTGGTGGCAGTTTGGGAGGTGGAGCCTCTTGGGAGGTGTGTTGTTGGGCGTGGGCTTAGGGGTGTTTTAGCCAGCTACTTAAGGAGCCAGTGTTCAGCTCACTCTCCTGTTCTCTTTTCCAACTGCTACAGCAGAGGTGATGTGCAGCCTCTTCTCATGCCATGCTGTTCCCTGCCATCGTGAAGCTTCCCCTGCGACTAAGCCAAAATAAAAACTTTCCTCCCATTGGCCAGGTACTGAATCCTAGCAACCAGAAGGTAATCACAACAGTATATATGAGATCTAGCAAAGAAAGAAACAACAAAAGCATCAATAATAAAACCCAAAGCAACAAAACCAAAAAAGATTTTAAAAACATTTTATTTATTTATTTGCATGGGTGGTAGGAACAGAGGACAGTGCCAGGACCTCTTGCCACTGCAAACGAACCCTAGACTCTGGCCTTTTCATGTTCCACTTATGTGGGTAGGTTGGAAATTGAACCCAGGCCAGCAGGCTTTGAAAGCAAGCAGCTTTAACTGCTAAACCATCTTACTCACCCCCTCAAAATGATTTTAGGGATAATCATAATGATTTATCTCTTTCCCCATTACTAAATCTGTTAGGGAGGTCTTCGACCTTTCATACATAAATTTACTTAAATTTGATCTTCCTTTATTTTCCTTCTAGTTTGTCTTTTTTTTTTTTTTTCTAACAGATTTCACTTGTGTGTTTGATTGTTTGGTTTTTGAGATGGAGATTTGCTATGTAGTCTAGGCTGGCCTCAAGCCCACAGTTACCCTAGTCCACTCTCCCAAGTACTGGGAGGCTTGCCAGCCATCTGACCTCGGTGATTTTCAATTAGGCAGATATTTTTTGGTGTTTTCATTTTGGGTGGGGGGGGGCTGTGTCAAGCTCTTTTGCTATTGATTTTTTTTTTTTTTTGGCTAGGATTTTTGATTGCAAGTGACAGAAGTGAACTAGCCTAATACAGAAGAAGGAAAGGAAGAGGAAGAGGAGGAGCAGAAGAAAAAATTTTTAAAAATGGAAGAAACAAAGAATATGGTGGCAAAGATGGAGATGAAGATTGTGTCTCTGGCAGCTGAGAAGGCCAAGGTTGGTTGGATCTCAGGCACTGGTAGATGAGGGACAACAGACTCCCTGGTCCTAGAGGGAAGCAATGCTCTCATTGTCCAGGCTGGGATCATGTGTCCACATCAATGGAAAAAGGACTGGATCAGTTACCAAACGCAGGGGATGAGTGGAGTTTTAGATGTAAAGAAGAAAATGTCCCCCCACACACACAAAAAAAAAGCCGGGCGTGGTGGCACACACCTTTAATCCCAGCACTCAGAAGGCAGAGGTAGAAGGATCACCATGAATTCAAGGCCACCCTGAGACTACATAGTGAATTCCAGGTCAGCCTGGACTAGAGCGAGACCCTACCTCAAAAAAACAAAAACAAAAAAAACACAAAAATGTGACCATGCACACTATGCAAGAGAACTGCAGCTGTTCCCTCATTTTATGTGCTTTGGTTCACAAACATGAATGCTTTTAGGGAATGAAAAATAGTTTCTTTGCTATAAATTCAGATACTGTAAGGAAACACAAGGGTTATTTGAGTCATTCTCTGAAAAGATTGATAATGCTCATGAGGTATTACCACAGTTCTGTGCTGTGTGTTGGGGGAGGGGAGAAGGAAGCAACAGCCTGACATTAATGTCACCTAGTTCTATCAAACTTTTGGAAATTCTGGAATTTACACTCTGGGTTTTGGATACTCTGGATTTCACAATTAATTTTTGTTCTACCTGGCAGACCTTCTGGTTTACTCTGGAATTCTTTTCTACTTAAAGGGAAAGCTGGAGTACTGGCACTCTCTTGACACAGAGATATGTTCAGATTTTGGCCAGCCCTCGATATAGTCCATATGCACAAGTATGCACTTGAGTGTGCTTGTGCACACACACACACACACACACACACACACACAATGTGCTAGATCTGCTTCCTCAGAACTGATTTTAACATATCCAGGAAATTTGCAAGTCAAACACAGTTACTAATAACATTTACCTAAAATTAACTAAGTTATGTTAGAAGCAAATATAATATCTATTGGATCTGTATGGTAGGAGTTCTATATAATATTTTTATTGAGACAGGGTTTCATGCAGCTCAGACTAACCTCAAACTCCTGATCCTTCTGCCCCCACCTCTTTAAGTGTTGGGATTAGAGGCAGGAGCCACCATGCACAGTTTAGGAATACTATTTAATATGCTATGCTACTTACACATCTCTTCCCAACTCTCTGTTCAGTGAATTCACATTGCTAGCTTAAACTGGCCATGGTGGGAGTATTTACATCATGGAAATTGGCAAGTACTACAAGGCTTTTTTATTCCTTAGATTTGGTTGTTAAACATTTACCAGCATACCACTGCAAACACAGACACCACATGCACAGGCCCCAATGTAGACTGCTTACATATTTTGAAACTTAGACAACCTCTACCTTACTGTATCTCAGAACAACATATCAAGGAAAAACTTGTCATGCATCAAAATATTGTAGCATAGGATCATTCATAATTAGAGCCTCTTACCAAGATATGTATCTGCCTGCCTAATGTGGTAAGTAAAATAACATTACTCGACAGCACACTACTTAGATTTCTTCTTGATCTCCCTTTCAGGAATTCTATATTGTGAGACTTAACCACATAAAGAACCTGCCATACTAACTGTCTTAGGTGTGATATTTCCCCCTTAAGACCACGTTTAAGAACATTTCTGGCAGAGAATCAGAAGGCTTGACAAATTCCCAAGTCCTTGAAAGAGTAATCGCTCAGTAGCCAAGGATAATTTACATTGCGTGACTCTTTTGGCCTTTCCTGCTAACAGAAATGTATTTATGAATTCAGTGGCTTTTGCTGTAATATTATTTCCTTGCTTAGTACAATTAAGCCAACGATAAGCTCAATATAGAAACAAATCCTGAATAAATACTGTTTTAAAGCTGATATAATTTCTTGCTTCTTGCAAGCTGCAATGCATATCTAACAGAACAACTGTACAGGGGGCAAACCGATATGGTAAGGCTTTTAATCTGCTTAATGGGATGAAGGTTAAGCATAATTAAATATCTTTGAGCCTGAATCTTTCAGTACAATAAGTAAATGACTTTGAATTAAAACAATCCAAGGAATAAAACAGAAACATTTATTAAGGTATGAATTTTGAAGGAATATCCCTTCTTACTTGAGGCAAATGCCTTAAAAATATGTGTGGACTTTAGCATTTTTTTAGTTCTAGTATATGTGCTGCCGAAGCGAGCACAAGCATTTTTTTAGTTCTAGCACTGATGAAGTGTGGGCAGGGGTCTGAGGAGACAGCCCAATTGGTAAATTGATTGCCTAGCAAACATAAGAACCCCAGTTCAATCACCAAAACACATATAAAAAAATGCAGCTTTGGATGGCACACACTAATAACCCTAGCTCTTAGGAGGCAGAGACAAGGAGGATCCCTGGGCTCACTTGCCAGCCAATCTAACCTGATTGGTAAACTCCAGGCCAGTGGGGAAACACTCTGATAGTCAGCTGACATGCTGCTGGATGAATCTCCAAACCACGCACAGCTATGGGAGGAAAGAATTAACTGAAGCTGCAGATTTCCATAATGGTGAAAGAGGCTGGCCCCCTTTCACAGGTCCAAGCAGAAAGAGGAAAATCCATCACCAACACCACACCTACACACACACACACACACACATACACACACCAAAACAGGCAGGGGGGAAGGAGAGGAGATTTTCTCCCTCTTATATATAGTCTTAGGGCATGATTTCGCAACCCTTTGCAAGCCTGTGGACTCCCTGAGTCTCTGGAATTTCCTTCTTGCATTACCCTCCCAGGGAAGGATTTCTGTTTTTAGCTCCCTGGAGCTTTCTTACATCCTGCCCCTTACTGAGAGTGCTATCTTCCTGTAAACAACCTCAGAGAACCCACCCAAGACTACTAAAAAAGTCAAGTTGACAACAAAACTTAACCATCATAGACACTGTATCAAAAAAAGATAGATGGTGTTCCTGAGGATTGACACCCAAGTTTGTCCTCTAGCCCCGGCATCTCTGCACACACATGTACATGCACATACACATTAAACCTAACCTGATAAAAAGAATAGGTAGAAAGAGGAGTTCCTTTAGCTCAGCGTTTCCTGAAGCCATGTTTTTTCTTTGATATTTTCATTTCCACATTGTCCAGTGAAGCCACTAGAAGAATGTTGGAAATCTGCAGGTGACAAAGCCTTGAGTAACAGGTCAGCTATTCAACCTGCACACCCTGCAGATTCACATTCATCTGTAAGCAAAAAGGAAGCAAACGGTGGGAGATTATATTTTCCTAGAAGAAGGCATGCAGCTCCTGAAGTGATGAAAGACCCCTTTGACCAATGGAGCAGAATTCCACAAGCGTGACATCCTGCTGGCTCAGATCCTATCTGGAAGCACCATTCTGTGACCCTGAGCCCAGTTCAATATGGAATTCTCAGTTCTTTCTCACTCATTCACTCTCTCCTACTTTGTCTGCAAGGATTGTGGTCTGAATAACTACCTCTGCAAATATAATGTATCTATACTCTGTGCTTTTCTGTCCTGCCAAAAAAGAATTCATCTAACTCTAGTCACTGGAATGAAGTAGGTAGACAGTATTCTTTACAGATGACTGCATAAGACAATCCACACTAACTCTGGAGGAAGCCCTGCACTGCTGCAGCCAGGAGTCAGAAGGCCAGAAATGAGCAGATGAAGGAAAAGGGCCTGGATCACTAGTGCCCTGCTTAAAGACAAGTCACATGCATCATCTGAAAGTAACAAGATTTTCCATCAGCTGCTCTGATGCCCTGTCTCTAATATTCCCAGAAGTTAAAAATTTAATCTTGGCCAGGAGACAGACAGACACACAAATCCACAGGAATACACAAGCTACACACACACACACACACACACACACACACACACACACACACACACACACACGACATACATCTATTACCTCTCCTTGTGTGAATAAGCCCTATATATAGTGGGCTTTGATTACATTTTAGCATGGATTTTTCTGGATCTCTGTGTTGATAACACAGTGCTGTTCTGTGACCTGTGTTTGGTGATCAGCTACATTTATTTTGACTCACTGATATTGAGCACTAAGTCTCGAATACGCTGCACTTTAAATTCCATCAGTGTGTTCTTCACAACAGGGCTTGTTTGGGCCCAATACTCCAAAGGAGAGTGCTTGCTTACCAATAGAGTGGATTCTTCATATTGACTCATGTAAGCCCTGATAAGTGGGGTGCCTTGTCCTCATCAATTCCCTGATGACCACCAAAGTCTCCTTATTTAGCTGGTGGTGTGAAGATGAATATGGCATTTCAGTTGCAATGACCCAATCCAATGCTTCCCTTAACTCCATGGATATAGGAAACAATTCTCCTTGAAGAAATGAAGGTGTGTAAATTTCCCTTGAGATCCAGAAAAGGTATGACAGGTTCATTAATGGCAAATGCCAGAGAAGCACAGAATGAATGAAGTTCAAAGGAATGACTGAAGTTCCTGGGTGGGGATGGTTGTGTCTTGCACTAGTTATCAACCTGATGGCTGCTTACTTGGTCAAGTGCTTCCTGTGGCCAGTCTCCTGCTGCGGCCCCGGTAGAAGTCCTGGGCAGTCTAGGCCTAGAAGGTAGACCTGGAATACTTCTTTCCTGCTGAAGAGATAACTGGGACCCAGGTATATTTTTCAGCATTGTTTCTGAAGTGGAGGTGAAACTAGAAAATGTATGTGGTGGACATGATGCCAGGCTTCCCACAGCCATGGGTGCCTTTGTCCAAGCTCTGCCTCCTGTGACATCTGTGATACTTGCGAAGGTCAGAGGGGGTGGAACCCCTAAGAAACAAGACAAGCATCTGAGCTGCTTGTGAGAATTCAGGCACAGGGGCGAGAGCTGTGAAAGGCTGCTCAAGTCCAGTGATCAGGGTCACAAATCCTTGGGCCTTATTAAGATCAGATGACATGTCCCCAACCCCCAAACCTTCCTTGCAACCTTCTTCATTGGAAGGACTGTGCACTTGGAGGCGATGCCCCTGAGCTGACATTCTCAGCAATTTCTATTTAGAGGCAAACCCCAGACAAGAAATATTTGCTATAAATTGTTGCAGCCATGTGACATATGGCTTGGCTGCCACTAAGGTCATACTGCCACCAGACTCTCACTTCCTCCTCAGCTGGCTGTTCATTCCATAAGGTTTCCTCAATTTCAGCAATTCAGGCGCTGCAGAGCCGCCTGCCCGGCCATTTATTACTTGTAACAAAAGCCCTTCCAATCTTTCACATCTCCACGCAGTGATCTGGGTCTTGGAAAGCTTCCCAAACTTTCTTCGAGAGAGACATTAAGAGCTCAGAAGCAAGCCTCTTCCCCAGTGTAGGAGCGTGTAGGTCACAGTGAGATCCAAGGGGTTCATTACCGTAGCAATCACCAGAGAGGAACTGAGAGATCTGAGGACCTGTTTTGCAAAACAGTTTGTGCCCCAGCAAGGCAATGAAGCTGTTGGGAAAGAAAGCCAGGCCTGGCAAAGCCCTTCTGCAAACAAGTTGAGGTCTGGGGGTGGGCTGGAGGTGGGTGGGGGGAGGCTTAACCAAATAACAAAGGCAACTAGCTTCTTAGACTCTGACTTTATTGTAACAGGTATCTTAAATTTTTTAGTGAAGTGGGGAAGGGGACCAGCTAAAGCCAAGAGCTCCCTTTCTCTAGTCAGTGACGCCCCTGAGACATTCTCTTAGGCATTTTCTCCTGCCTGGTCTTTCAGAACCTGGGAAACCTTCCTTCAATTTACAGATATTCCCATAGATTTTGGCTCTGTGGGTCAGAAGCAGGTGTGTCAATCACAAACAAACTCCCGGGAGATGCTTGAGAGTGCTGACCTCCATATCTGTGTGTGTTTAATTAATGAATCAATCTATTTCTTTTCAGGCAGAGAGAGAGAATGGGCACACCAGGGCCTCTAGCCACTGCAAACAAACTCATGTGCCACTTTGTGCATCTGGCTTTATGTGGGTTCTGGGGAAGTGAACTCAGGCTTTGCAAGCAAGCACCTTAACTGCTGAGCCATTTCTCCAGCTCGCGTTTTCTTTTTATCTACAAATCCCAGAGAACGTGTGAAAGTTCTGTACTAGAAGTCTAAACTGAGTAAGCCCAAAATATCTCCACTGTATTATACACCTTGACCAGCTAATTTTCTACTAAAGTGTGCAAGATATGAAATTTGCAACCTAAAACACCAAATTACCTTTCCATGCTCTGTGACTAAATATAACTAAGCTGACTAGGAGGCTGCTTATTTGTTTTTGAAATAACCCTACTTCGATAGTGCCCTTCCCCTTCCAACTTAACAACAAAACAAACAAACAACAACAACAAAAAACAATGACAACAGCCAAGGCTTCTCATTGAACCTACCTGCCAGGAAGCCCTAGGAATCCTACTGTCTCCAGAGCCGGGATTCCAGGCATGCACTGCGCTCTACTTTTACATGGATGCTGGGGATCTGCTTGCATGGCAGGTACTTGCTAAACCATCCCCTACTTCTTTTGATGAAAGAGCAAACAAGACCTCACTTGAGGAGAGGCAGAGTAGAAATTCTGCTGCCCATACTTCTATAGGAGGGTCCCAAGCCTGCTTCTTAATTAGGATCGGGGTCCCCCTGTGTCGTGGGGGATTTGAGTGGGGGAAGAGAAGTATCACCTCAAGGATGGTGTAGCCAGGAACTACAGAGAGCTTGGCCCAGGCTCAGCTGCCGAGGGAGCACGTGTTCCTACATTAGGGCCTCCTAAAGGGCCACCAGGTAGGGCTGCCAAGTTGTCCAACTCCAGCCCCATTGGCCCTGGGAATGGGTCTACAGGTCCCCAACCTGCTGCCTCTGGGGGAATCCTTACCACTGCTTGCCTGCCCCAGCCAGATTCCATTCAGTCATAAAGCCAGCTGTTGGAGAAGGAGTCAGTAGATCCTTAGGGATGGGGTGTGCACAGTGTAGGAAATAGTCTCTTCATGGTTTTGTCACATATTAAACTTTTGGCAGATTCTTCTGCTCCCCAAGAGAGCCCAATGACCAAAGAAGTGAGTGAATCTTTCGAAACAGCCTCTAGGTTGTACTTCCTGTCCTGTGGATTTTATACCAGACCATCCTTTTCTGCTCTTGGTGCTTCCCAACATGGCCCAGGCCCAGGGTTGTGGCATCCCAGTGCTACAGATCAGTTAGCTAGGCACGGGTCCAAAGAAGCATGGATGTCACTCTGTCCTGAGGGGACTAGAACTTCAGTCTCATTCAGTCTCATTCAAGATGGCTGAAAGCAGCCCGAGTTGCCTGTGTCTTCCTTGACTTCTTGAAGGCTTAGCCCCGTGGGTGAGTCCCTCTTGAATCAGTGTTCCTCCACTATTAGCCAATCAAGGTCTGTCCTACACACTTGAATTTGGCAGTGAGACTCATCCTAATTGGATGTCTAGGTTTTTTTTGTAGAAACCTCCATTTGAGATTTCCATTTCCCTCCCAGCCTGGATGGCAAGGGGGAACTTGCTTGGTGTTTTCTGGCTTTTTTGTTTTTTTAACCTCAATTCTACCTACAATTAATCTTATAACTTACTCTTCTCTGAGTCTGTGTTTTTCAATTCTTTGATAAGCTTGGGCAAGGACCTGAGGCTTTAGAATCACAAGTTTGGGAGTCTTAATCCCACCCACAGCTCCAATCCCACAACACCAGGTTGTAGTTTGGCTTCTGGGGTCCACCACAGCCCAGAATGGAGGATTTGGGATCCTTGCAGAAGAGCAAATAAGTTCAGGAGCTGGGCAACCTGAAAATGTCTCCATAACTTGCTTTGTTGCTCCTTCAGAGTGATAGATTGGTCTCCCTACTGTTCCACTGGCTAAGCTCATTTTGGTCTTCCCTTGGCTTTTCC
Organism: Zapus hudsonius; assembly: GCA_004024765.1. Taxonomy (NCBI): domain Eukaryota; kingdom Metazoa; phylum Chordata; class Mammalia; order Rodentia; family Dipodidae; genus Zapus; species Zapus hudsonius. The sequence continues at coordinate 41,167 of PVHP010005527.1, forward strand.
AGGATCTCCCATTATCCTCATCCTGCGTCTTTTTTTATATTTTATTTTATATTTTATTTATTCATTTTCAAGGAGAGAGAGAGAGAGAGAGAGAGAGAGAGAGAGAGAGAGAGAGAGAGAGAGAGAGAGAACACACCAGGGCCACCACCTTGTGGATCTGGCTTATGTGGGTCCTGGGGAACTGAACCTGGGGCCTTAGGCACTAGAGGCAAGTGCCTTAACCACTGAGCCATCTCTCCAGCCCCCTGCATGTCTTTTGACTTTCCGTGAGTTCAGCTCAGGAGGACTCAAGCCTTCTGCTTATTCTTAACTTTGCTTCATTGGGGACTCTCACTGCTCCCTGCCATCAAATTCTACAACTGACAGAAGGTGACTGGCTTGTTTTGACCTGGACAATACTCTGAATGTCATACAAGGCCACTTGACAGTCTATAGGACTTAGAGGTTTTTCCTCTAGTAGCTAACTGTGGGCTGCCATCACTTGATGGTTCCCACCAACATACAACACTAAGTGTGAAGAGAGAGAACATGAAAATTTTCACTCTTCCACAAAACTTCCAAGTGGCCCTCCGGATACTGAAGCATCTTGGGAGCCTTGTTAGCATGACCCCTAGTACATGTGTGGTAACTGCAAGTTACTGAAAACAGCAGCAGCTATTCTCTGCCTGTCATTTTATCTAAAAAAAAAAAAAAATACAACCAAACCTTTGCTCAAGGCTGTAAATACTAAGATTTGCTGAAGGAAGTGGTGGGAGCTGCATTATTTAAATCCTTTCAAAATTGCCTGAATAAAGCACTTCACTCAGAGAGAGAGAGAGAATAGACTGGCACTGACCCTGCAGGGCATCCATAAGATGACCTCAGAGCTTTTTTTTTTTTTCTTTCCCTGTGTGTGATTTCTATGAAGCAGAAAGGCTGGAGCTGAATGGATGAAACAAAGACTTAAGTTCATACCCCCTCCTGCCCAAGCCCTTTCATCTGCAGTGGAGTTCTGAGTCGGGATCACTTCCACATAATGTCACCCTAAAATATTATAAGATCATCCTTTCACTTTAAAGACAGAATTCACTTCAAAGAGCCTTTTGTGTTTCCATTTCTTCCTCCATAATTACTACCTATGTCATCGGGACTCTGACTAATTCTGCCAATTCCCTCCGGTGCTTCAAAATGCCCTGCACCTTACAGCAGTCAACTAGAGTGAAATGTTTCCATGATAGGCCCTGGAAGTCCCTGTTAGGAAGCAAAGGTTGCTTGCTCGTTGGGATTCAAATAATGGCATGTCCCTTCCCAGGCAGCAGCCAGAATCCAGAAAAATAACAGTAGAAGTAAACAAGCATCTTGTGCAGAAGGAGCGGCTTTGCTTTCTTTTCTTCTTTCATTCATTCTTTCTTGAGAAAGCAGATAAGAAGGTATTATTTATTGAGAAGGAAGTGTGTGCATTAGCTACCATGGTAACTTATGTTACTATTGGCACTGTCCAGGCCAATTAAGTCCCTTTCATAATGCTCATGTTCTTTCTCTGGCCTCAGAAAGCCACTCAAGTCAGAGACAGATAAGTATCTTACAAGCACTAAGTGTCAGGCTTCGTGTGTCCCTCCATTGACTTTCCTGGAAATCTTACTGTACACAGTGAACCTGCCTTTCCTCCCAAGTCTGCAAGGACCCTGGATCCTCCCTCTGGCTCTAGTTCTGGGCAGGGAGACACTTCCTTTAGCAGGGATCAGCCTGGCTACTGGATCTTTCTGCTCCTGCCCTGTGTGCTCTGCGTTCGGATCCAGTCCTCCCTTGCTTGGTTCTCTGAAGCCCTTTCCCAGGCTCTTTACCGAGGCCCAGATGTCATATCTCTCTGGTGCTGAAAATGCTTGTCTGTGCTCTCCATTCACTTATCTACCTACCCACTCAGGTGCCCACCCACCCATCACCTTACAGACCAGTTGCTGTCTGTAAAGAACTCAGATATAACAAGGCTGGGGGTTTTATATATGAGCATATAACATTGACATGATATGAAAGATTCACAGTAAAACCTATCATTTCCACTCGTGCTGTGAAGGTCCCTCCTCCCCACTACCTCAAGAAATAATTAGGGGTATGTCCAGATTCATGCCTTATGTGTCTGGGTTGGCGTGAGTATCTAGCAGATATGGCCTGGGCATGGGTACTCTGCTTGAAGTAGTGAGTGTGCAGTCATTCTAAAGGGAGCCTGTGGGAGTTCACTACAGTCCTGACACACTAGCAAACACAGTCATTCTTTTTTTAAAAAAATATTTATTTGCAGAGAGAGAGAGAGAGAGAGAGAGAGAGAGAGAGAGAGAGAGAAAGAGAAAGAGAATGGATGCACCAAAGCCTCCTGCCACTGCATATGAACTCCAGACGCATGCACCACTTTGTGCATCTGGCTTTATGTGGGTGCCGAGGAATTGAACCCAGGTCGTTGGGCATTGCAGGCAAGTGCCTTAACTGCTTGAGTCAACTTTCCAGCTCTTTTTTAAAATATATTTTTTACTTTTTAAATTTTTATTTATTTATTTATTCACAAGAAGAGAGGGAGAGAGAGAAAGAGAGAAAGAATGGGCATGCCAGGGCCTCTTACACTGCAAACGAACTCCAGATACATGTGCCACTTTGTGTATCTGGCTTTAAATTGAGGGAGGCTGTTAGGTTTTGCAAGCAAGCACCTTAACCATTGAGCCATCTATCCAGCCCACACTTTCATTCTTTTCAACTCCCATGTATGCGGTTGTGGGTTCACCTTGTTGTGTGATTGTGGTATTTATGTGTCCTAATCCATAACCGCCCGTCAATCGTGGAATTTACTGTACTCCCACTCACTTCTCTGTAGGTGACCGGTAGCCTGAGTGAACCATGAAACACGAGTTGCTCCCATTGCCTCTCTGCCCAGTCCAGGTCTGTCAGCCACACTGGGTGTTGCCTCTGATGCAAGATAATGTGCATTAAACATGACAATATCAGATTAAAAATGTATACACAGAGGGTGTAGCTCCATACCATTAGCTAACAAACAGCACAGAGGAAACACATTACTGGAGGGCTTAGAGTGGACAGAGGCGAGTGTGTGTTCAGCACTGAAGACCAGGTCCCAGGGACAAGCAGTTGTTACTAGCTGGAGCTTTTCTGATTATATAGAGACTGGAAACCATTTCAGTGGTTAATAGAGTTAATACAGATAAGAACTTCCTGGAAAGCTGTAAACAAAGACCCGAGTTTTCATATATAATCAAGCACATAGATTAGGACTAGGATTTTCGAAGCATTCCTGGGGCTGAGGAGATGGCTCAGTGGGTCAAGTGATTGTCGCATAAGCGTGCAGACCCCAGTCTGAGGCCCCAGCACCTATGTACAAGCCAGGTGTGGCAATGTGTCCTACAGTCCTGGTGCTGGAAGGTGGAGACAGGAGCCCTTGGATCAGGCAGGACCTTGTCTACCACGGCTTCCTCAAAGCAGCTGCTCAAAGAAAGTGCTCCATTAATTAGAAAGAAGTCTGGTGATGCACTATGGGATCATGGGAATGCTTGGGAAGAGTACCTAACCCAGTCTTCTGGGTGTGGCATGGCTCCACAAAGGAAGGCAGGGTGGGGTGATATTGTCCCTTCCCAGCAGCATGTGGAAAGCCCAGGGAGCAGGCAAGGAAATTTTAGTTCTTTTAGAAAAGTTACGAGTCATTCAATATAGCTGGACAGTTGGGAATCAGACGGCCAGTCTGAACGGGTGAGCTGAAGTCACACAGCTCTGTCTGCCCACTCCCCCTGGCCACTTTCTAGTTCTTCAACCAATGCTATGGATCTGGACGGTGCCTCCCAAATCCTTGAACTTCAAACCCAGTCCGGGAGGCACTTGCTGAACTTTAAGCCTTAGTGCTTCTCAGAGCACACTTTGCTTCATGCATGACCAGGCCAGAGAGACGGACATTGGATGGAGCAGCTCACCTGAGGCTTCTTCACTGCAGCTGCTGACTCAGCTTCGCCAGCTTCTCCAGAGTCCTAAGCCACAGTTCCTCCCAACCAAGTACTGAACTCCCAGCAGATTTGGGAATGCCAGGAGTGTCCTCTCCTTGCATGCCGCTGTGAGTGCCACCAGAACCACAGATTTCTCTTCAGGTTATTTGTATAAAAAAATTATTTCTTTGTTTTCAAGCAGAAAGAATCAGAGAGAGAGAGAGTGGGCCTGCCAGGACCTCCAGCCACTGCAAATGAACTCCAGATGCATGCTCCACTTTGTGCATCGGGCTTTACGTGGGTACTGGGGAATTGAACCAGGTCATCAGGCTTTGCAGGCAAGTGCCTTAACCACTGAACCATCTCTCCAACCCCCACCCCTCTTTTTTAAATGAAGGGTCTCACTCTATCCTGGAACTGGAATTCATTCTGTAGCCCAGGCTGGCCTTAGCTTCCTGAGTGCTGGGATTAAAGGCATAAACCATGTTCAGGGTCTTCATGGAGTCACCCTTTCTGAGGTAGAAACCATCAAGGCCTATCCTTGCTTATTATGCTCATCCAGTTGTGGATTGTGACACAACAAGTTTGCGTAGAGGAAACAACCACTTCCCTTCTCCTTCAGAGGCCTAGAAAAGTTTAATCTTAGATAAGAAGCCATAAATAATTACATAAACAATTGCTCAGCCTTCGCCTTTTCTTTCTAATCTTATAATGATACTTTAGCAGTAATATCAATACTATGATTTCCTTTCCATTTTAATAGTGAATAAAAATGAGAAGAAAACTTAAATACTGTATTTTGTTTTGAAGACTTTCATTCATTGTGAGAAGACACTGTTACCAGTTCACGCTAGCTCCTAACTTGCTAATGACACATGAGTAAGGCAGCTGATGGCAAATCCTTCCTCCCTGGCATAAATACAGCCATTTTATAGGATGCCACTGGGGACATAAATTTCCCCCCTATGGTAAATCCTTGGACTAAAACATGCTCTCAGTCATGAACAGTAGCTTTAGTTTTCAGTGTTTAGACTCTAACTTCTCCCTAGCCATATTAGTGTACTGGTATCTTTTCTGGATTAAAAAGTGATGGCCACTCTGTACAGGTTAAGCTGGTTTGTCCTATCTGGCTTTTTCTGTGGGGAATTGGGAATAGAAAGTGGACCCATAAATTTGAGCAGTAAGTATCTGTTGTATACATAGTGATAGATTTAGATAACTGATGTGTGGAAATATTGTGGAGAAAACAGGGGTGTCATTTTACCATGGAGAATATGACTATCATTAACAGGAGAAAATAATTTTCCGGATTTGATGTGACTCACCAAAGTTGATTTAGTATTCAGCATTGGTATTATATATTATGTAATTTACAGTATTGTATAACCAAAGCTAATTACATGCTTATAATTGAATGTTATGATACTATAAAATATGCCATATGTAGTAAAGCTTATTTTATAAAAGTTATCAAAGTGGAACCTTCATTGAATGCTGGCAAGCAGTTGTGAAATTTTACCTTTTGTTCAGTGAGGCTTATTTGCCTCAGAGTAGTAAATTTGATAGGATAACCCCCGCCTCTCTCTATATCTCTAAGCACCTCTAGGATGCTTTGATCATTCCTTAATTCCCTATTTATTACTCCTTCATTCTACCTAACATTTGCTGAGCACCTACAGTGGCCAAAGCCACTGTGTAAGGAATGAGGGATACAAGGTGAGCTGGACAGGCCCCTGCTCTCCAGAAGGAAGATAAGTAGTGAAATGGAATGTTTGATGTGCTCTGACATAAGTATGACCTTGGTGTGACAGAGGAGTTGGACAGAACCCTGGTTTCCGAGGTAAGGCAAGATGAGAAGAGCCATAAATGAGAATCCAAAAGCTTCCTTTTGGCTCCTTTTCCAGCTGCTTACTAGGTTTCTAACTCTGGGCAATTCACTCCAACTTAAGTTTTCTCATCTACAAAATAAAAGAAATAATAATAATAATTCCCGGTCAGCCATCTCACACAATAAAGGAGAATAATTTTCAAGATCTCTCTTTCTCGCTTCCCTGTCCCTCTCCATGTATTGTAGCTCTTCTTCATGACTTCATAATGGAAGAGAGAGATAAAGAATCATAATTGATAAAGGACTAAGAAGAGATGGATAAGAAATTCAACAAAATAAAAAATTAGACACCCAAGATAATTAGACACCTCCCTGCTGGGGGAGGGGAGGAATGTCACTGGGCACAGATCTGAATTCCAGACAAAGGTATGCAGAGTGAGCTCTGGGGGTCCTGCTCTTACTTGTGGTGCTGGATATGTGGTTGTTTCTCTCTGCTTGAATCTGTGAAAGGAGGCGTTTCTTCCATCATCGATGGAACTTCCCCTGGATCTGTAAGCTTCAGGTAAATCTCTTCCTCCCATAGACTGTGCCTGGTTTGGAAGTTCAATCCAGCAGTGTGGAGCTGACGACAACATGTACGACAGTGAATCTCTAATGTCAACTTGATTGGATCAGGAATCAAGTAAAAGAGATATAGCTCTTGGGCTTGTCCAGGAAGGGTGAACTGATGAAGGAAGACCCTCCCCTAGAGTGGGCAGTCGATCTGGTGGTGCAGCCTACATGTAGCCCAAGTTTATAGGAGCAAGCAGTGCTTTCTTTACCCACCTTCACTTCTTGCTTGTGTGTGCGACCCTGGAACTCAGCTTCTTCAGCATTCCAGTGTGGATTGAAACCAGCGGCTCTCCAGGAATCCTCCAGATCCTCAGCCCCAGATTGGGACTGCTGAGGCATCCAGCCTGTATGTCCTATCTGTCCAACATATAGACAGCCATTGTTGGACTAGCCAGCCCTTATCATCTAAGTCTGTCTAATAAATCCCTTTTGTAATATGTGGTCATTCTATCAGTGCTGTTCCTTTAGAGAACCTTGACAATACGATGTGCAGGAAACGCAGGAAGAGCTCCTGGTGTTTGCTAGCT
>PVHP010005527.1:48189-65735 GCA_004024765.1 Zapus hudsonius
AAAAAAAAAAAAACACTGTTAAACCATTAACATGGTCAATAGAGCAAGACTCTGGCTCTCCTTCTCTGAGAGAGAGTCTTTCAATGTAGGGAGAGTGGAGCTATTTTATGGCGAGCCACTGCTCAGAAATGCACAGATGATGTTTGGCACGACTTGAAATCATTCCTTTAGGGGAGAACCCAATTCCTGAGGATGCGATCGTGCTCTACTCACCCTCCTAGAGGTAATAGATGGAAACAATTCCTGCTAGTCTTCAGATTCCCAGCATTCTTTGTTCCTGTGTAGCTTTGGATATTTTAGGGCATATCTATATAGGTTGAGGACCAAGGAAGTCATCTGCTTCAGCACCAAGCAAACACAACTGCTTTCTCTTAAGCATTTGAGCTGATCGCTAGTCTGGGTTTGATTTCATAATCCCACCCAGTGCCATTCAGAGAGCTGTACTGTGGACACAAGACTAACTCAAGGTTATACATTAAAGTCTTTTCTTCAGTGGGGAGTAGTTTAGGGAGTCCCGGACTTTCCTGTCTGGCAGGAAACCAGGAACATTGGGATCTTAAGGAAACAGTTAACTTTCTATTTTCTAGACTTGACAAAGTGAGCCAGACACTTCAAAAGAACCCGAGAGAAGGTAAGGAATGGTCTGTACAACTGGCCTGATGTTTTGAAGATGTTCTGGAATATTCTTGAACAGATACCATCATTAAGCATGGTTTTCATCTCTGAAACTGATGAGAATCTGTCAATGAGCAGAGGCTCACATCTGTCTGTGAGTTCACTCTGCCCTTCTTTGACTGTGGGAAGAGGATGCACCCAGACGCCTTCTGCTTTCCAGTGTGACATCTGATCAGAGCCATTCCTGAACTGGCACTTCTCTTGCTTAGACTTACTTCCCATCTGATGACACTGTAGCTTGGAGCATGGGCTGTGTTCCCACCCTTCACCACTGTAATGTGTAGCCGGCAGGGAATATGGCAGGCGGAGGAGGGCGTTTCTGTTGTAACTCTATTTTTAGTGGCTCATAAACCCAGTATTCCTTGGCTCAAAGCTACACATACTTAGTATCAGCCCAAGGGGAAGTCACTTTGGAAAGTTTGAGCAAAATCCTCTCCATGGCTGATTGGGCTGGATGAGGGAGACAGAAATCAGTGGACTCTTAGAAAAACAGGTCATAACATTGGGCCAGTGTGGAACTGGCTGCAGGAATCCTACCTGGTGCTTTTCAGTCCAGTAGAGGAAGAGCTATTGGACAGCATATTTAGGACACCCTTCATTAGGCTACGTCTAGTGCCAGGGCACTTCTTCCCTGAGGTGAGAGCTGATAACAGAGCTGTCAGCAGGCTGCGCTATGGGAAGAAAGGAGAAAGATCGGGAAGATCGCGATCTAGTGAGAACTTTGCCTCTTCCTAATTGTGTGGCCTCAGACAGATCTAGTTGCTTCCCTGGGGTTCGTTTGCCTTCTCCATCAAATGAAGCGATACTTCTTGCAGTTCAAGTTCTGATATGGAATAAGGAAATAGAAATGTATTTTTATATAAAATGAAAGTATTGAATCATCATGGGAAATCATGTTATGCTTTATAGCATTGCTGGCAAGAAAATCAGTGAGACCAAAGCAGTCTTTTCCGGAAGCCCATATGTGGGGAATAAAAAAGCAGGCCTGAAGCTCAAGTTATTTGTGGAGGTTGGAGGTACAAGAGAGATCTAAACACAAACGATGATTTTACGCTGAAACTCCATGTCATTTCCCAGAAGCTATTTGTCGATCAAAGACCAGGAAAATCAGGCTCAACTCTTTCTTCCATAAATGTGAAAAAAAAGCATTTGTTTACTTATTCGTCTATTTATTTCTTCAGCTAATATTTATTCAGTGCCCACAGATTTAAACTTTTCCGCTCTTGTTGGAAGAGGATAGGGCGGGGGGGAAAGAAGAGGTAAGAGAAGAACACTGGTGAAGTGTCTTTTCACAGAAGGTGGGGCTCGGGCTAGAGGAACACATTGAACTTGAAAATAGCATCTTCCAGGAAGGACCTAGGGCACTGTTGAGCAAACAGAGCAACTAGATGCCTGGGTTAGATGGCAGTGCTTCAGTGGGCTCCCAGGTTTCAGAAGCCAATCCCTTCACCCCACTGACCAGGGTGCTGAGGCTCTGTCCTGAGACAGCTGGCAGAGTGCCATGCTACCTACACCAACCTTCTCGATTCCTTGCTCTGACCCCATTCCCATGGGAAGCTCTGAGTTCCCACATGTCCTCAGCCAGGAAGGTCAGCGTGGGCACATCTGTGTGTGGATGGGTGAGGCTGATAAGAACCAGCTGCAGGATCCTATGTGACCCAGAGCTCCACATCCTCTTCCATATCAGCTACTGCAGGCAAACCAGACCCATCTCACGAGCCTGCTCAGAGCCAGCTTTGAAGGAGAGAAAGGAAAGGGAGAGTAACGGGTCCCCACACCTGCTGTTGGTAACACTGCTGTCAAAAGTAGGAGGTGACACGTGCTTTTCCCGAGGCTGTGGCTTAACCTCAAGAGAAAGAAAAGCATTTCTCTCTCCTTCTCTGTTTATGTGTGTGTGTGTGTTTGTGTGTGTGTGTGTGTGTGTGTGTGTGTGTGTGTGTGTGTATAGGATGTGTGGTGTGGTATGTGTGCATGGTGCATGCAGATGTGTGAGCCCATGTGCACACATGTGGAGGCCGGAGGAGAACAAGAGGATGTCAAGTGTTCTCTATTTTTCTTTCACCTTGAGACAGTCTCTCAGTGGACCTGGGACTTTTTGTCTGTTAGATGGCTGGCCTGTGAGCCCCAGTGAGCCTCTCATCCCAGCCTGTCAGCCCTGGGGTTACAGGCGCATAGCCAAGCAGGCTTGCTGTCTGTGGTGTTGGATTTCAAAGTCAAGTCCTTATGCTTGTTCAGCCAGCCCACTCTGACCTGCTGGGCCATCTCCCTAGCCCCTCTCTTTAAAATATACAAATTTATAGGATTCTTGATATTTCCATACATGAAAACGTCACACATTGATCATGTCTCCTCTCCCTTCACCTCTTAGCGCTCTACCCTTCCCACCTTCCCATTTCCTAGTCACCCCGCTTTTACCTCAGTTCTTTGGGGAGGGGGAGTGATAACTGTACTTTCATCAACCAGAGAAAACAACAACAAAACTTTTTATTAATTTTTAAACTTACACATAAAAATACAAAACTTGTGCATAGTAGATTTTCCATCTTCAAGACACTGCTACATTAGTTGTGAACTGTACTTAGAATAGCGAGGCTCTACTTTGGTCTCTCCTGGGGTAGCGAGCCGCTCACGGACCACCTCAGACCAATGATAACATCGCATTGTGGTCAAAGTGAGGTTTCACACCCTTAAATAGCAATCAGAGTTTTTTGCCCCATTCCAGTGGAGGTAGAGAAGTTCACAACCAGAACCAGGAGAAGGGAAGCTCTGTCCTTGCTAACCTGTGAGCCAGAGCCTTCGCTGGAGGGGTGGGGACTGGTCTAAGGTGCAGCAGATGGGGTGGGGGGCACTGTGGAGGCAGAGAAGAGAAACAGCAAGGATACCCCTGTGCTCAGAGTCCTTCTGGTGTTAGTTGTTCCTCTGGGAGTAGCAAATGACCTTTTATTGCTTAAGCCATTAGAATCTGATACTGGGATCTCCTCAGGTGTAAACTTTGATGGGATCCATCCCGGATAGGATTTTGGGCCTCTGTCAGTTTCAAAGATCCCCAAGTGATTCTAATGCTGCTGAGATGGAGACAGCTGAGTGTCCATCAGCAGCCACTGAGGAAGTCCACACGGGTCATCAGGAACCACTCCTGGAAGGAAAGGCAGCAGAGCAGGAAGGCTGAGGACGGCTCCTAAAGCAGGGCTAGAGAGGCTGGGCTCCCTGCACTGTGCCCAAAGATGTCAGTCTCTGCCTTCTGTGTAGGGCTCTGTCTTGCTCTGGTTTTTAGGTTGCCAGGGGGTGGGTTCTTGCTCCATATTGTCTGCTCCTCAAGGGCAGAGCTGGTATCGATGCCGCTTTCATTTCTTCCAAAGCATTGGCCACTGTACATGCATTTGCTGGCACCCCTACATACAAGAGACTGACGGGGATCCAAGCACCATGGGCCTTAGTGGGTGACTATCTTCTAGACCTATGTCTCCCCTCTTTCCTTCCTGAGTGTCAGGAATCCCTAAGGCAGCTCCCTAATCCCTCAGTCTGTGTCTTGGAGGAGGGGAGGGGAAGATCCACCAAATACTTATTTTATAGTTCAGATCCACTTCTTAGTGGAGTGGATAAATGTGCCAGGAATTGAGGATCAAGGAGTGAACTCTCTTGTCACTTCAACTTTAACAGCTTGTTCTCTTGAAACAGAAATAGCTGCTAGCATCCCCCCCCCAAGTTCAGGCCCTTTCTCAGAAATCCAGTTGCCAGTGGAAAACTGACACTCCCTCACAAGGCCTTCCCAGCTGTCAGCCCCAGAGCAATAGTAATTATCCTCAGCCTGCTAGCCCAGTTTCAACGAGAGTCCTGCCAGGGGCTGGGAACAGATTCACGAAGAGTTGGCGGAGAATCAGGAGCTCTCTGGGTGGTATCCTCTCCCTGTCCCTCAGGAGGACATACCCTGGGCAGCTTCCAGGTGGACCTTCTGCAACATGTGTGAGAGGCGTCCTCAGAAGTGGGTGTCGAGGATGGGGCTCACAGACCCTTCAGCACCTTCTGACTCTAAGGGGTTGAGCTGATGGTCACACAGACATGTTCCTTGCCAAGAGAAAACTACCTGAAAGCTCAAGAACTCTTTCACAAATGTAAACACATTCATTGTTGGAGCGTTTTGCATGGTGAGAACAACAGCATTTGGGAGCGGCAAGCCCTCTGTCAGGAATCCAGAGCTTGGCTGTGGTCTTCAAGACTTGATGGAGCCATGATGTGTGACCTGGGACAACTCAGTTTGTCTGGGCCTCAGCTTTCTCACAGCTGGATAGCTAGAGTCCATTCTAGCAACGATTTTACAGTTTACCAAATTATTCATTAATGAAGGTCAGTAACCTTCAAGTAACATTATGTGGGAAACTAATTACAGTTATTGGAAAGAATGGTAAGGGGTGTGATTTCCAAGTGACTTAAATCTACAAGGATGCCAGTTCTTCTTCTTCTTCTTCTTCTTCTTCTTCTTCTTCTTCTTCTTCTTCTTCTTCTTCTTCTTCTTCTTTTGATGGAGATTTGGCAGAACCAAAGGCTAACTGGGAAGAAATTGTTGTCCTCCTACGTGTAGACTTGGTATATGGAATGGCTTTCTTTTGGTATATATAGTGAGATGGAGAATTCATTTTCAAGCTCATTCGAGAATTTCTTTTTCTTTTTTTCTTTTTTTAATTTGGTTGGTGAAGTAGGGTCTCACTCTAGCCCAAGCTGACCTCGAAGTCACTATGTAGTCTCAGGCTGGCTTTGAACTCACAGCAATCCCTACCTCTGCCTCCTGAGTGCTGGGATTAAAGGCGTTCATCACCACGTCTGGCTCATTTGAGAACTTCTGTTGTGCTGTTTCTACCTCATCTTCCTTCAGGCTCAGTGTAATCCAGAGGTGGCTTCTCCCAGCACACCTGGAAAAGACATGGGTGTAGAGACAGGAGTGGGCCAATCAAGCCACCACTAAAAGGGTGTACCCACTAAAAGTGCAGCAGGAAGTAAGTAAGCATGTCTCTGTAGAGGTGGAATCCAGCCAGCTCTTCCCAGCTGCCTCGGACTTAGATGCCCAGTGATTGATTTTGTCATCTGACTCCAAAGGACTCACATGCCAAGGGTAATAGGGACACCTCTCAAGAGTGTGATAATCCACACTCCTCATAAAGTTTTCAAACAACATTCTTCCCACTTTTTCTCCCTTGGCTACAGATCTTTCTGTCAATAGTCTGGAAATTCCTCTGAATGTTATATTGGTATGGTTTTCCTTTTTTCTTTTTTTCTAGAATGGAAAGGCTGTACACACCATGGCTTATATACTCCTTGCTTCCACTCCTTTCTGTTACCATGGATCATAGAATATGTTAATTATAAATGATCCCTGACTTCTGATGGTCCATCTTCTGATGATTTTCTGATGATATGGAAACATACTCATATAGCCATTCCATTTTTCGCTCTTAATATAGTGCTTAATACAAGAGATATTCAAAACTTCATGATAAAACAGGCTTTGTATATGATGATTTTGCCCAACTGTAGACTACAAAGTGTTCTAAGTGCATTAAACTAGGCTAAATTAATCTATATTCCAGTAGGCTAAGTATATTGGATGCATTTTTGACTTAAAGATGACTCAACTTAATGATGGGTTTATCAGGCCATAGTCCCTTCATAAGCAGAGGAGTGTCTGTATTGTATATTTCTCAGTAAACATCAGAAAGGTAAGAGCTGTATCTCCCACCATGACTCAGAGAACTGAGCGGAAGAGGGGGTGGAAAGATGGTGAGAGCCGTGGTGGGGGAGAATATCCAGAGGCATGGCACCCCTCAGTAACAACACTCTTGGGCCAGGAGAACCGGGCTGACTCCTAGGCTATCCATGATCCCCTGCCCCAAGGACTGATCCAAACAGCCCACGGAGGAGGATATCCAGCTGATTGGGGATGGGGAAGAGGGGCATTGGGGAACTGGGGATAACAACTCATCGTTTGCCTACTAAATAATGTAACTCATTATAGACAATATAAAAAAAAATTTAAAAAAGAGCTGTATCTTATGGATTCCTATAAACTTGGCATTAATAGTACAACGTTCTGAGCACATTGCAGGTGTTAACTAAATGTTTGAATGACTGCATTACATAGACTAATCAGACATTTGGTCATTTTTCCAGGAAAAGGAAGACCACCAAAAGTCAAAATATAAGAACTATGTATGAGTTAAGATATTAATAAGGGTAAAACATTTGATTCCACATTTAGAGCCTGAGTTAACTTTTGTTGCCAATCAAATTACTACAAATGTGATTCCAATAAACATTTTCAATTAAATGAATGAAAATAATAAGTCTCTTAGCCGGGCATGGTGTTGCACTCCTTTAGTCTCAGCACTCAGGAGGCAGAGGTAGGAAGATCACTGTGAGTTCGAGGCCACCCTGAGACTACATAGTGAATTCCAGGTCAGCCCTGATAGAGTGAGACCCTACCTCAAAAAAACAAACAAACAAAAAGTCTCTTAATAAATAGATATAAATATATTAATAAAATAAAAAATAAATCCTTTTAGCATTTTGAATTTTATTACTTAAAACAAAACTGTGATCCAGACGTGATGGTACATGCCTTCAATCCCAGCACCAGAGAGGTAGAAGTGGAAGGATTACCATCCATTTGAAGCCAGCCTGGGCTACAGAGTGAGTTGCAAGTGAATTCGGTCTCAAAAAAACATAACAAAACAAAACTGTACTCTTAAATGAATTAATATATCCATGTGATGTGCTATGTAACACAAGAATGTTAGCATTTTTATTTTTGTCTTGTGGTTAAGGAAGTGGCATCCAGCAATGTCACAGGCGAGACCCAGAACAACCTCCACTTTCTGTTAAAGCAAAAGCAAGTCAACACTAACTGAAACATCCCCCAGTTACATACACAGAATAATGTCTTGTACCCAAAATAGTATTTTTTAAAAGCAACTTAGGGCTGGGGAGGCTAAAGGTGCTTGCTTGCAAAGCCTTTTGGTCTGGGTTCAATTTCCCAGCATCCACATAAAGCCAGATGCACAAAGGGGCACATGTGTCTGAAGTTCATTTACAGCAGCAAGAGGTCCTGGCTTGCCTACAGTGTCTCTCTCAAAAATAAATAAAATGCTCTTTTAAAAGAATTGTTGATTGACACATATGTGTGTGTGTGTGCAGGCCAGGACCCCAACACCAGATGCTAGCACCACACATCGTGTCTAGCTTATGTGGTGGCAGGCTTTGCAAGCATGTACCTTAAACCACTGAGCCATCTCCTAGGTCCTCTGAAACATTTCTTGTTTTGTAGTTTCTATTACTAAAAATTCTTTGAAGTAATATCTTTAATTTGAGGATGGAATATCAGTGGTTGAGGAGCGGGATATGACTAGCTCCCAGGTTGACTCCAGAAACCTGACTCTGAGCTCAGTGGCTCATTCATTGCCCTTTTCGCCCTGCCTCATTTCCTCTGCTTTGCACAAAGCTTAATGAGGGCGATCAACTGTGATCTTGGCCCCCGAGTGCTCCTAGAAAACAGGGCTGCTTACACTTCTACTCTTGACCCAAGAAGTTTGTATGCAACCCTGAGTATATAGGGATTCGGAATAGGTAGACAAATCAAATATCTATTGATAATAAAATCATCATTTTGTTGGAAACAATTCTTGGGGCTGAGAAGATGACTGCACAAGTATAAGAACCTGGGTTAATCCTCAGGAGCCACACACACCCAGAAGCAGTTTCGGTAAGCACTGGCATCAGTAACAGCAGCGCAGGCCTGGGGCCAAGACAAGACAAGGCTAGCCTGGCCATTTAGTGCACTGAACAATAGAGACCATGCCTCAAATAAGGTAGAAGGCAAGGGCCAACCCGGAATTTGTCCTCTGACATCCACATACACACATCCACACATCACGCAGACACACAGACAACCAAAAAAAAAGCCAAACAATTCTTTGGTTTGCATATAATTAATACCATCTATTAAAGATAAAATCAGATTCTCACACTAATGGGATGGGCATGCTTATGTATCTTTACACAAATAAATGTTGATTGAATGTTTTTTTTTTTACTGCAGGACATATAGCATCTACATTCTGCAACGCTCTGGAATTGATTGAATATTTAGATTATTTTTGTGTGTGTGCACGTGTATGCATGCACGTGTTGGTGTGTGTGTGTGTGCTTGTGTGTATGTAGAGACCAGAGCTTCTGGTGCCATCCTCATGAATACCAATTTCCTTAAAAACAAAACAAAACAGCAACATGGTCTCTCTTTTGCCTGGAACACACCATTTAGGCTAGAGGATTGGTCATCAACCCCAGGGGACCAGCTCTTTCTGCCTCTCCAGTGCCGGGAGTACAAGCATGTGCTACCATGCCTGATTTTTTTACATGGGTTCTGGGAATGGAATTCAAGTCCTCATATTTTTAAGACAAGCACTTTACCAACTGAGCTATCTTCTCGGTCTCATATTTTGATTGATCTTGTTCTTCGTGTGTGTATGTACCTGTGGGTGCGTACATGCCATGGTGCCATGGTAGAGGTCAGAGGACATTCCTGGGGTGTCACTCCTCACCTTCCACTTTGCTTGAGACGGGGTCTCTTTTGTTGTTTTGCCACTGCAAATACCAAGCTAGCTGGTTCGTGAGCTTCAGGATTCTGCTGACTCTGCTTCCCACTCCAGTAGGCACAGACTGGGACTGCAGACATGTACACGTGCCACGTGCCACGTGAATCTGGCTTTTCATGGGGTCTGGGGATCTGAACTCCCATCATCAGGCCTGGATGGCAAGCACTTTATAAGCACAGAATCCTCTTCCCAGGCTCAGGATTTTCTAGTCATCAGAATAAGAATGCTACTGTGCATAAACATGTGATACAAAGTGCCAGAAGTATGTTTAGGACCATTTAGGAAACTGTTCATAATTTGTCCTAACACAAAACAAAAATTTATTCGATAGTTTCTTTGCTTATTTGTTTGTTTTAAAACAAGGTCTCGTGTAGCTCAGGCTTGCATCAAACTTACTATGTAGCTGAGGCTGGCCTTGACCCGCATCCTCCTGCCTCCACTTCCCGTGCGCTGGGATTACAAGCGTGCACCACCATGATTAGTTGTCATTTAATGATTTTTTTTTTAGTGAACTCAAATAGTAATTTTTAAAATCAAACATTCAAACACACAATGCAATCCAAATTATATGCTGAGGAACGATGGTAGGAAAATAGTAAGTCTTGATTTTTCATTATTAAACCATTGTGTTTCTGTAAGAGCAGACACTTTGTATGTCCATTAAAAACACTATAGCTCCTAACATACAGTAGACTCAAATCTGAGCCGAGGTGTTTCGAAGAGGCATGAAGGGCCGGCACAATGCAAAGTGCACGTGCTGCTTGCTTAGTACCAAGGCCACACTGAAGTCAGGAGATGCAACATGGGTGAACCCTGCCAGAAACAAAAACACCTTGGATTTGAATTAGTTTTTGGTTGTCTAGAAACCTCTTAGTATTGCCTTTTGTTGTTGTTTTGTTTTTCGAGATAAGGTCTCACTCTAGCCCAAGCTGACCTGGAATTCACTATGTAGTCTCAGGCTGGCCTCACCTCTGCCTCCAGAGTGCTGGGATTAAAGGCGAGAGACTCCTCCACATTCACAATTTAAAAACTGTGCTCTAAAGCGGGGCTAGATTAAAGGAGATGGACAAGGACAGTGTCAGTCTGTGCTGCAGAATGCCACAAAAAGGGTGATGATAACCCACAGAAATGTCTTGGCTCAGTTATGGAAGCCAGGAAGTCCAAGATCAAGGAGCTGAAGCAAGCCAAGGGCTTCTGGATGAATCATAACATGGCAAAAGACATCTCCTGGTGGAATGACAAAAGGAGAGTGAGAAAGAGTGCCAGGAGATAGGCCACTCCCAGGAGACAACATTTTCTAAAGAACCCACTGAAGGTAATAGCAATCCAGTGATGAGGGCAGTGCTCTCCCGCCCTAATCACTATCAAGAACATAGAGTCATTTTGTGTAGCTCAGAATCCGGGCCCACAGGTGGGCTACCCCAATGAGGAGGAGCCCCACAGGTACAGGGTCAGATTTAGTTCTACCTCCATCCAAAATTTCTGTATTTTGTGTATTCTAGATTTTCTGCATGAAAACATGGTTTCTTTTCATTCTGGGTATTTTTGGTGGCCCCTTACATTGTAACTGAGTTGGAGTAGACAGAGGCCCTGGCATCTGCTAGCTTGGCAATGCATCATCTCTTCTGAGTTAACAAAATCAAGTGACAGTGCCCGGCACAGGTTCAGAACTCAAGGAGAATAGCATTCCTTTCTGTCACTCTAGAGTGTGGAAGTTCCTTGAAGCTTGAGGGAGTCCCCTCACCATAGTTAACATGTATAATGGGATCTGGACAGTGACAGTGCCTCCAGATGGGCATGGAAGAGCTGCTCTGCCTGTCTTCAGGCTCCCTCGGTGTCTTGTAGATCCCGGCTCACAGCTTTCCTTGCAGGTGGGTCCGTTCACCTGCCTCCCCAGGATGTGAGCTTCTCAATGCAGGGGATACTGTCTCACTCCTTCTCCCTGGCACCAAGCACAGAGCCTGGCCTGGACTTGCTCAAAAAATGTTTATGGAATGAAAGAAGAAATTGGGCAATATTTTTGGCCCATGCAAAATATTTCTGGAAGATACCTTTTTACAGTGTTATTTTGTTGACAAGAACTTTTTTTTTTTTTTTTTGGTTTTTCGAGGTAGGGTCTCACTCTAGGCCAGGCTGACCTGGAATTCACTATGTAGTCTCAGGGTGGCCTTGAACTCATGGTGATCCTCCTACCTCTGCCTCCCGAGTGCTGGGATTAAAGAGTGTGTGCCACCGTGCCCGGCTCGACAAGAACATTTTAAACCAGAAATTCCCTTTTTTTTAAATGAACTTTAAAAACAATTATTTATTTATTCACTCATTTTTGGCAAATGTGGAGGTGTGGTGTGCATGTGTGTTGGGGGGCACACATGTGCACGCAGGTGTGTGTGCATGTGGAGACCAGAGGACTTCCACAGGTGTTGTCCTCTGGTATGTGTGTGTCCCTCATTGGCCTGGGGCTCATCAGTGGAGACTTGATGGCCTGAGAGCTCCAGGGAGCCTCCTGTCTCGGCCTCCCCAGCCTGGGATTAGATGTGGGCAGCACACACCACCATGTTCAGCGTTTCTAAGCAAGTGCTGAGAATCAAATTTAGGTTCTCTTACTTTTGTAGCAAGAACTTTATTGACTGAGCTACCTCCCCAGCCTCCCCACCCCAAAAGAAATTCTTTAATAAACCAAAACCAAGTGCTTTCTGTAAATTCTAGTTAGTTCTGTCTATTAATATTTCTATTTGTGAGAGTTCAGTCTATGTAGAATCTGCCATATAAGGAAATCCTTAGTAACTGGGGAGAATGGATATTTCTTGATATCATTGTTTTAGTGGCTGAAAGTTTTATCGAATTAACCACGACCTTTTGGATAGAATTCCACTCAAATTAGCTTTAGAAGAGAATTAGCCAAATAACAGGAACATTCAGGGGCTCCTGGGACTGAAATGACAAGACCGAATCTCTCACTGTTGGAGAATCCAGCATCCAGGGGCTCATCTGCATCTTGCTTCGAAATTCGGGAAAGGAAGGGTGACTTCGTGTTAACTCCACTAAGGAAGTCCTGGAGACCACTGATGGCGCGGGCAACTCATGTTCTCCCCTGTGAATGCATCACTGGGGTCAGAGGGAATGGGGGACCTCTGTCAGGCTTGGGTCACCTTTGCAGAGGAGGAGCAAGGGAGGGTTATTGTCACCTGTCCTGAGTGTCCTGCCCCACCCCAGGAAAGGGGGACTCTGTCACCTCAGAATGGGATGAGCTCTGGGCAAGGAGAGCCATCAGTTTTCACTACATTGTTACTGTACTGGTCACACTCCTTAGTTTCCATTTAATTTTAATTTTTGCATTCAGTCTTATCTTCAGTCATTCATTCGATTTTTGCTGGAGCAATGCTGTGATTCAGCCTTTGGGAAATCTTTTTTTATATACTTTTTCTATGTCTCATACGGTCTCATGTTATCTTCTTTTCCCCCATATTTATTATAAATAATTAGATACATTACATGAGCAAGTCTTACGGTGGTATCCCCATTTCCCTCCTCCCTATTCCCACCCCAATGGGGGCCTTCCTATGTGGGCTTGCTGGACCAGTCCATGGGAGGGAAATCTTTCTAGGCCTTTCCTGAAGTAGTCTGTTTTCTTATCTCCAACCCTCTGTCCTTGGCCTGGCTTATTTATTTACCTTTTCATCCTTGACTCTGTGGTTGGTCTTCATTATTCAGGGTGTGTTTGGGCTCTGGTTATTAATAACAGCATAGTGTGTATGTGTGTGTGTGTGTGTGTGTGTGTGTGTGTGTGTGTGTGTGTGTGTGTGGTGTGTTATTTTGAGCCTTAGCCATCTTTACATGTCACTACTTGGGGCCTGCTTCTGATAAACCCCTGATGCCTGTGGCCTGGGTGCTCCCTGCGGGTGTCTGATGAAGGAATCCACTTCTCTGAGGTGGACAGCAGGCACCACCAAGCATCTGACTGTGCTGTTATTTCTATCTGAAATGCCCCTGGCTGGGCGGTTGCTACTTGTTCTCTAAGTGCCTAATCAGCCTTCACTTCCTCCAGGAAGCTGCTAGTCATCCACACTGGACTAGGGACAGGGTCCTTTAAAAATAGGCCACCACTGCCATTTATGGAGCCGTGTGTGCTGCTGGAGTCAGTTCCACTGGGCAGGTAACTAGTGGGCGTCACCTGTGCCTACATTATAGCCCCTTTCTCTAAGCCCCACTGTGTAGGGGGAACTTTCTTTTCTCTTCTGTTCTTTTCTTTCTTTTTTTTACCGATTTTAACTCACCAACAAATTTTCCAGATACTTGTCTTATGAAATTCAAGAATTAATTTTATAGACTGGGGGTAATGAGACCATGAGGTGGAGATGAGGGAGGGCCTACCAAAAGCTGAAGGTCTCTGCACTGACCAACCAAGAAGAAAGAAAGGACGAGAACAGTTTGTCTTCCCCTGATGTAGTTAAAATTCCAACCCCTTCCCCCCAAAAAAATCCTGGTCTCAGTTCCAGGAATGGGTTTGAGTTCTAGTAAAGGACTCTTGTTCTAGGGAGGGGCTCAGGTTAGGCAGAGATAAGTGAAGGCTGCAGACACAAGTCCAAGGGCATTCCTTTACTTTCAGGGTCCCAGTCACTCTAAACTGTCACAACTGCACCGATATGGATGCCTATTAGTCATTGTAACGGTTGTCATGCCCTTGTCAGCTTCTTTGGCTGGCTTAGTAATGGGGGAGCCAGTTGAGAATGGGGACTGTCAGCTCTGTTTTTCGTGTCTGGAAACAGAAGAGGCATCTGAGGATGAGCCAGCCCTCCAATCAGCACCTCTTAGGCTTGTCTTCAGGTCCTTGCCTGCACCAAACACATCCATCAGTGCCCTGTGTTACTTACTTTTCTCAAGGTTGCAACAGAACATCTGACCAAAGCAATGGAAGGAAGGAAGGACGAAGGAAGGAAGGAAGGAAGGAAGGAAGGAAGGAAGGAAGGAAGGAAGGAAGGAAAGAAGGGGGAAGGGAGGAAGGAAGGAAGAAGGAAAGGAGGGAGGGAGGAAGGAAGAAGGAATGAAGAGGAAGGGAGGGAGGGTTTATTTTTGACTCATGTCCGTGGGTACAATACATTGTGGTAGGCATGGTGACGGGAACACAAGGCAGCTGGTCTCACTGCATCAGTAGTCAGGAAGCAGAGATGCATGCTGATGCTCTGCTAGCTCTCTTTTAATGAAGTCTCAGACCCTAGCCACGAGATGGTGCAATCCACATTTAGGGTTGGTCTTCAGTTAAACCCTCATAGATATACCCAGAGGTATATTTCCATAGTGATTCTAAGTCTAGTCAGGTTGAAGATTATCACACAAACAGTTGCTAGTTGTGACCATGCCTCGTGTCTCCTGTTATACTACCAAGTTTCTTCTAGTAACTGTGCCTTTGTAGGTTTCTATTACCCAGCACTTAGTCCAATGCCTGGCATATACAGTAGGTGCCCAACAAACAAATGTAGAAAATCTTTGTAAACTTATATGTCTTTAAAAGGCTTTTAAAATATATTTTATTTGAGAGAGAGAGAAAGAGGCAGATAGAGAGAGAATTGGTGTTCCAGGCCTCTAGCCACTGCAAAAGAACTCCTTATGCATTTGACTTTATGTGGGTACTAGGGAATCAAACCCAGGTCCTTAGGCTTTACAGGCAAGTGCCTTAACTGCTGAGCCATCCCTCCAGCCCCTAAAAAGCTTAAGTGTCATATTATTATACACCCTTTTGTTTGTATCTCCTGAAGAACTTAGCTTAATATGAATTAGAGCCATGTGACTTTTGTCAACACTTGGTTTGATTGATCCTTAAATATCCTCTGGTTCCATAAAATTAAATAGCATAAGTGGACTTCATACTGTTCATACTAGAAGAAAAGAAAAAAAAAACACCTCAGTGACAATGAGCACAAGCGGGGCGTCCCCAGCATCCTACAGTACAGTCCTACTGTATCCTGGGCTGTCTGGGGTGGGCAAGACTCTGAGCCATATTCAGAGACCTCAGCGTGGTGAGTGGGTCTGGAGTTTGGGTCCAAGAATGAGGCAATGTTTGCATCAAGTAAATATGGTAGGAAGAGAGAACAGGAGCCCAAGAAGAGGACCTTGAGGGGAAGGAAGATGAAGGAAATGCAGAGCACCTTGGAGGAGGCTTTAGAAAGACCTGCAGAGGCTGTGGGTCTAAGCAGGGACCTTACTACTGCAAACCTGCAAATTGCACGTGTGGGTGGAATGATTGGGCAGAAAGTAACTGGCCTCATCTGCACGGGCCACCTCAATCACACCACCTATGTCAGGGGACATGATGGAGACAGTTGCCCTCGGCTGGTCTCAGCCAGCCTGGCTGCCTTTGTGGTCGGCTTGGGAAGGTCACACATACAGGACGGGCTGCAAGTTGGGGGGTTGCAGCTGTCCTCTGTGCTCTGAACAGCGTAGACTCTGAGAGCAGTTCCCGTTCTCCTCCTCATCCTGGTAGGAGGCAGAACTGGCTTCAGTAAATCTGGTCAAACATGTCACGTGCAGTGCAGATAAAGAGACCCCAGCAAGTCTCTCACTCAGAGTGACTGAGGCAAATGGGAAGATTGGGGTGCATGCCCCTCGTGAGATTAAGCAGGAGCTGAAGCAAGGAGAAACCAGTCAAGCCACCTTCCTCTCGGAAGGGGATGCTCTTGTTCCTGGCCAGCTTGCGTCAGCGTAGATGAGGCTTTGATAAAACAATGTCTTTATTTCCTATGTATATTTCTTTGTTCCAAAAGGAGCACTAATGTGTTTTCATGTTGGGTTCAAAGAAGAGATTGTCCTGGAAAAACCGCAGCCCCTTTGGAAGGGCAAACAGGACGAGAAACCCTCCCTGTCAGCCTCTCTGCTAAGAGCCCAGTTTCCTGAGCCTGGGCGTGCTCTCTGCCTCAGGTGGTTTTTAATTAAAGCAGTTTCTATTCAAAGAATGTGCACACATGCTCACCACAATCCATGGAGTCAAGAGAGGAAATGGAATAAAACATGGAACCAAGAAACACTTATCTGACAGAGCAAAAGAATTCTTAAAATCTAATTTTTATTTCAAATACTTGTGCACATGGACTCATTTCAGCCCCGATGTGAAATGTGCTCTCTACTGTTTACTATTGTGTGCCTCCTCCATGTTCTACATGTACAAAATAAGGCTGAGTTTCGTTCTAATTTTTCTTACATTTAAACAAGTGCACACACTGTGAATGTCGACCAGAACCAACTTCCCCTTCCTTCAAGCAACCCAATGGGAATGATTTTAGTAACTGTTCCCTTGCACAAGCTCACTGTTTTGGCATTTCCATGAAGTTTGCTGGCATATAAATATAACCCACATTCTTTTATGAAATACATAAGTGCAATAAAATAGTTGCTTTGGTTCTTTTCTGGAGGCAGAAGGAGAAAAAATGTCAAACTCTCATTGTTCAGTGTTCCTAACAGGCCCCTTTTGTATGATTGGTATGTCTTTCCAGTACAAAGTTCTTAGCTGCAGATAATAGCTTGAAAGGCTATCTGAACTCATTCTGTTATGCAGATGAAAGAGAGCCTTTAAAATTAATCTATGGCATCTCTAAAGAAAAAAAAGGGCACTTATCCAATTCATTTCCTTGGGCCAAGGCAGTGAGCAGGCAGAGCAAAAATGCCAAAATTCTGCTGCTTAGAAAACCAGCATTTGACACATCATAGTAGATAGGCCACCAGATTATCCCTACTGACCTTCCACGGTTTAGAAATCAGCAACAGTGTGCTATTATTCAGTGGTATCATGAAATTAAAAATTAATCAAGGCATCTGATTAAATGTAGTGTTAAGTTCAGGCATCCACTTACATTCCTGTTTTGTTATACCCAATATTATTTTCTGGGATGCAAATATTTAAAGGAGATAAAATAACCTTGTAATTTTAAAGACTATTAGAAGACCGTCTAAACTGAGGGAAACAATGGAGAAACCGTGAGTCGATTGGGATGAGCATACTCATAAATTTTTTTTTTAATATTTATTGTCCATAATGAGTTACATTATTTAGTGGGCAAACCATGCATTGTTATCCCGACTTCCCCAATTCCCCCCCTCCCCATCCCTGATCAGTTGTATATCCTCCTTCGTGGGCTGTCTGTATTAGTCCTTGTGGCAAGGGATCCTGTATATCTTAGTACTCATCCCGGTCTTCCTGGCCCAAGTGAGTTGTTACTGATGGGTGCTATGCCTCTGGAC